>BMAO01023154.1:0-19729 GCA_019973975.1 Trichonephila clavata | reverse complement strand
AATCAGTACTTGGTATGAAGGAGTGGTAGGCTGAGACAACTCTTCATTATTTTCCTTTGGAATAGACACTTCTGTATGGACACTGAGCAGATTTTGTTCAAAAATTTATTCGAGCTGTTCTTCGTTTTCAATATTTTTGATTTGATGGCAAGGCAAAGCTGACGATGCTATGCCTCTTTTAGTTTTACTCCAAGCATGGCTTTATAAGACTTTGTCGTATTCCTTAATGGTATACACTGTTCTGGGCAAATTAAATAAAGGCAAACCATCTGACCACTTATTTGTATTGTTATCGTTCATCCATGCAGTTAACATATTCTGTATATTCTGATTAACCCTTTCAATTGAGCCTTGTGTTTTGACTGTGACGAGGCTTTCCATTAACTATCTTAATGTTTTTCCATATAGCGCATAAATCAGGTATGACTTGATTACTGAATTCCCTGCCATTATCTGAATGCAATAAAGCTGGGGCGTCAAAGGCTAAAAATATTTGAAAAAATGTTATATTCTCCTTCTTCAGCTTAGTTTTCAAAGATCGCAACTACGCAAATTTCGTTAAATGATATTGTTACCCATTATGAACTTATATTCACAATAGGTGGACTGTGTTTTATTTGACATTGCTTCCACAAATTTAAATTACATATGTAATATGT
The DNA here is from genome assembly GCA_019973975.1 of Trichonephila clavata. Lineage (NCBI taxonomy): Eukaryota > Metazoa > Arthropoda > Arachnida > Araneae > Nephilidae > Trichonephila > Trichonephila clavata. The sequence continues at coordinate 19,070 of BMAO01023154.1, read as the reverse complement.
TTGTATTTAACTTGCAATTCTTTAAGCATGTGTGTTCTTCGTCTGGGGCCTAATCTGTTATGAGTTTCAGATAGTATACTGAAAAATTCATCATTAGCAACAAAATACTGTATATTTTCGTATTCTCCTGGTTTTAATGGCACAACTAACTTTTCTTTATCATTAATTTTTAAAACGTCATAAAATTTCAATCATTTGTAATCGAAGGGTGTGCTGCACTTAATCTTCGCAGAAATCACTTCAAAAAATAACTTTTGATACTTTTTCTTAAGAAAAAAAAAATGTCTTCTCGTTTAGGCGCAATTAATGCACGTAACTTTTCATTAAAAGAAAGAAAAAGATTACCTTTAATGTAGTAACCATTCAATTGAAATTAGAGTAACGGATAAAATCTAATTAAAAAAAAACCTTGCAATCACCATCAAACCATGCATAAGACTGAGAAGCAGCAATGTTACATAACAAATAGATGTTACGTGGCCTTATTCATGCTAGAAGAAAGGAAATAGCGACAGGCTGTCGCTTCTTCGTGGACAACGGTGTCTAATTTCGATTTCCTCTAGAGCATGTCTGTGATTATCGACGTATACCGGTAATAGTACGAATACATAATAATATAAGAAAATATCCGGTCTTTCACCGAGGTATTTCGTGTTCGCAAACATTCACCACCGAGTGTTGGCATTCACAGTAACATATATACAGAAGAGACATTACATCATGAGATCATCCACTCTTGAACTAGAGTCGAGCTCGGCTGGCGAACGCGTTAATGTTGCTGAAGTAAGGAAAGCGCTTGTGCATTCATTGTGTTCCTTAGCTTTGAGTGCTTTGCGAAGCAATGGAGAAAATAAGCTCATAATTGAATTTTTAATAAAGGTCAAATTGTTAAGGCAGATTGATTGGAAATGTATATTTTCGAAATGGCACTTTCAGTGGACAGCTGTTGAAAATACCTGAAATAACTAACGATTAAGGGTCGACAGATAAAAAAACCCTATTCTACAATTCATTGTCAGATAAGAGGAGAAACCAGTTTGAACAACTTGTATTGTGTCATCCGGAGAGGCAATGCTATTTGTTTAAACTGGTTGGACAATGAGTTGCTACACAGCGGTTTATCGGTTATAGTGTATTAATTCCAGAGGAATATAGGAGAATGTGACGTGTTGTTTGTCCTTACCGAATAGCTCAAATTATTTTTATCATCAGTAGCTACAACAGTAGTGACCCAAGCAGTGTTCTTAAGACATACATTGCAGTATGTAATGTTTCCTAAAATATTTATATATATTCGATGAGAAAATTACTCATCGGGGTTGACGGCACACTATTGCCAATGGATCCAGACGATTAAGAACCTTCTGTTGGTTTCTTCAAATTAAATGAAAATAAATCTACAATGGAGAACGAGAGAGAAAAAGAGCTAATTTTTTCTGCGAAAACTTAAGAATCTGGATTTTCAAAGATTTGAAAGAAACGAAGAGTCCTTTTTGAAAACAAAGGACATAAAAAGAAAATATTTCTTCAAACCTGCGGTAAATTTTTACGAACCAAAAATTATATTTTATCAACATGGTAAAATGATGAAATAGATACGTAGGGGAAAAGGAAAAGAAAAGGTTTTATGTGGGGAAAGCAATCAAGTTAACATGACTAGAGGTATCCATAGTAAGTAGACAAAATTGGGTAATATATATTTAGTCATAAAATTAGTTATTACTGGTGAAAAATTGAATTAAATTCATCTCTGATCTTGGTATTTATTTCTGAACTTTCTGTTATATATTGCTATGTTTTGGATAAGACAGTCATCAATGCTTAGAAAAATATCAAATTAATTTTAAAAGACGTACAACAAAGATTTTGAAAGAAGAAATTTAGATGACTTTGAGAATTTTGCTGTTTCTAATATATCATCCTACTGTACATGATTTTCTTGATTCGATTTTTTCTAACTTCGCACACTAAAACAATGCGAAGGCCATTAACAACGAACTCCGTAATATTGAACCAGGGTTAAGTGACGAGGAGTATGGCTGAGTTGAACCTCCACTATTTAAAATTACACAATACTTTAACGTATAGCCCTGAAAGTTTTATATATATATATATATATAACATACATTAACCATTTTATATGGAGAGTCTTCAGATAAACCAATACCCGATTATAATATTTGACCTAATGCTGAATGCAGAATAATAAATAACATAGGTTATGATATATCAGATAAACGTCTTTTAACTTATGATTTAAAAAATTATTAAGTATTAAAATATTATTATAAACATCTCTGTCACCGCTATCAGTGTTATAAACATTCATATCATTAATACGTATATACATTTTAAATTCGTCAGCATAGGATAAAGTATGGAAAAATTAAGATATTACAATCATTCCTGTTGGATTGAATCTATTAACCCGGGAGCGGTCGAGGGGGGCAGTCACCCTCAGGCTCACGGAATCTTTAATTCTGGGAAAACTGTTTATTTCTTACCAATGACCCTGTCAATATCCTCCTATATGACAGTCTTCATGGAACTAAAATGTATTTGTCATATATCTCCCTCTTTTTTGGCAGTTGCAAACGTTTTCTTACAATCTTATGTGCTTGGGGTGATTGAGTTTCTATCGCGAGATTACTTTTGTTAGAAAATAGTTTCGATGAGCAGACTACATTTTTCTCTTGTAAATGACTAGATGTTTTTGATAACTGGGTTGTATGATTCATTATGGTTTATAAATGCAAATGAACCGAATATAAGAAAAAAAGAAAGGGGCATCTGTAGTACCTATTGGGTGAAGTTGAGGAATCGTGGTAGCCTAGTGGTCAAGGTAACGGACTCCTGGGAGAAATGCCATGAGAGTTCGAGCCTTGTGCCATTTAAGACCCTCCGTGTAAAGGAGTTATGCACGTTAAATCTGTTGAGACCTCAAGCGTCCTCTCGTTGGTGTGGAATTTAAGTTAGGAGGGGTAGTTCCAGCTCAGGTGTCCTCCTCTTCCCTTGACCATGGTTCAAAAATGCGAGGTCTGATGCCAAATCCCCCTTACAGCTGAACAGTGCGACATTAATATTTTCTCACACACTCATTGAATGAAGTGGAAACTGATCAAGCAAGGGAAGAATTTGATGAAATAATTCATGTTAATCTTCATAGCGAGAGAGAAAAATTCATAAAAGCAATGAACATGAAACGGTTGAATGGAAAGGAATATTTTCAAATGCTATACCTAAGAAACTTCCCCAAGAAAGGTATGAAGACAAATGTGTTCCTAAAGACACAATGCACCCTGTCAGAAAGACACAAGCACGAAAAAGCTCAACATGTTATTTGTCGATCATCGAAGAACAATAAAACTACAATAACTTGAACAAAATGGGAGACTTTTGCGGTAAATATCATTCCTGTAATGTTAGTAAAAAGTGTGTATGATTTGTGTCTTTTATAAAAGGTACATTTAAAAATTTTTGGTTCAGTTCGATTAATTTTTTTTCTCAAATTATCAAAGATAAATTGAAAATTCCTTAAGAATAGGTAAATATACATTCTCTTAGGTAAATGATTCACTGGAATTGTGATTTTTTATCATATACATTAAAAATAATTATAAAAATAAGAATGGGGTGACCTTATCACCCTGCGTGACCACTGACCGGGTTAAAATGTTTCCAAGGTTAACCCTGTGATTCATTAGACGTATCAACAATACAATACGAACGATTACCTAAAACGAAACACACATGAATAATATGCTGCTATCAATGAAGTGTAAAACAAACAAAACTTTTCAGTAATTGTTTATTTGACAATTGCTAAATACCTTTAATAGATCTAAACAATCATTGTCTCAATTTAATGAGTAAAAACATTCTTATATTTTACCGTAAAATTCAAAACTTTCTTTTTAACACGCTTTCATGAGCTTCACTTGTATGTAACGGAATCTTGGAACTCGATTGTTACCCACTTTAAAATGTCAGATTAATTGGAAACTTTGCACACTTGTCAAGGATCGATGACAATACAATACTGTTATATTTTTGTTCCATTGTCCGGATCAGGATTATCAGGTTTACCGATTTCCAGATTTGGTGACTAATTCCAAAAACCATTTGCAGATATGACAACTTATTCCAGATATGGTGACTAAAAGACTAAGTTACAACCCCAAAAGCGAAAACGCTCGTAGTTAATACAAATACAACATACAATAAAAGTGTTCGTTATGTGAGAAAGAGGAGGGTGCGTCAACAATTTCTTACCATAATAATAAACAACTGTCTAGTTCATGCTTGTCTAAAGTGCGGCCCAAAATCAAATTATGAAAATATTTCAATTTACATGTTTCTTAAAAAAATAAACTTATGCGCAAAATATGCTGCTCTAATTTTCGTTTTAATTGAAGAGTTTGAAAGAAGATTTCAAGATTTTCGAAAAAACGAAGAGTACTTCAGTATATTTTCTACCCCGTTTTCTCTAGAAATAAATCAATTCAATTCAATTCTTCAAATGGAATGCATTGAACTGCAAAGTGACATTCAACTGAAAGAAAAATTTGGGAATGTTTCTATACTGGAGTTTTATAAAGATTACCTACACCTCGATAAATATTCACATTTTCACACTCATGTTTTATTAATGTCTTCACACAGCTTCTGGCAGTACTTATATTTGTGAACTGTTATTTTCCAAGAATTAAGCATACAAAAATCAAGAGTAAGACAAAGATCACTGACAAACATCTTAAAAATGCATTAAGAATTACAACTTCGTCTATTGAACCCGATATCGATTTGATTGTTCATCACAAACGCAAATTCATTCTCATCTCATTTTAATTTGATTTTTTTCCATCTTAATAAAATCCAAACTAAATAAAACAAAACTTCTTAAAAATTTAAGTAAATGTGTACCTAGTCATGTCTAATTCAAATTAAAAAAAAATTATAATAAAAATAAGTTAATTTTTTTACTTTAATAAAACTGCATAGAGTTAATTTTTATTTCAATATGTTGTGACGTTTGATTCAATAAAGGTAGCGTGATTTGAAAAATAATAATATAGTTTAATTAAGTCAGAGCTATTATTTACATTAATTTACAATTTAGTACTATTAGATGATTTTAGAGTTCAACATTTCTATAGCTTTGTGAGAGGGATCTTGGTGTCCATTCACTGCGAAGGTTTCGTTCCCAACTCTTCTTTCTCTCACGGCTCCCTCTCCATCACTGCGGTTGACCGTTGTCGGCGTCTTTTTCTCTCCTTACATCCGGCCGTGGGCGGAATGGGCTTTTCCTTGTGTCAAAGGTTGCCGGGGCTAACCAAGACACTCCCGTCGCAGTATATTACCAACTGCAGGGATTTTGCACATGTGGTGATCAATTTTCCTAAAACTGATCCGGCCGTGGGAGGGAGTCGCAGGTATCCCAAAGGGGGGACGCATATATGTCACAATGTTAAAAAAATATTGTATGTGCGGCCCAGAAAAAAATTATTTTTTCAATGCAGGCCTCAAGCGGTCATTGTTTAAATACCCATGGTCTAGTTTTTCTGAAAATAAAAAAATAAAAAAAAAAAAAAGACTCGGGCATGTGTGAAAAAATTAATTTAAATTCTAACTGCTAAACTCAGACATAACATCTGTTTTTCTAAATTCCGGATTTGTGGAAGGAAACAACACTAATTGATTCATTTTACCAAAAAATCTGATTAAGAGTCTCTCACCGGATTAAATAATTTCTCACAAATTGTTCGATTCAAAACGTGTAATCTAATGCTGATGCAATATTCAGAGAGTGTATTGAGCTTTTTTTAGTGAAAAATGTTCTTTGCTTTACACCTTCGTCCGCATGAAATATTTCAAACTTAGCTCTTCCAGATTTCCTTCAGTTGGCTGATCCTACATTTTAAAAACCAGGCCATATTTTGTAGCGGTACCATCTATATAAGCCAGTAACTACCTCCGCGCCACGGTGATGGTTTTGGTGTAGTGGATAAGTTACTCGGCTTCGGATCCAAAGGTACCTGGTTCTATCCTACCGGATAAGCGCGCCACTTCATTGGTGACCCTGGCTGAACTCAGAAAGACGCAACGTTCTGAACTGTCGTGGCGCCATCTACCTGCAAGAAGAGCAAGCAAAGTCGTCGAACCCTCTCGACGCAGCAAAGTCGTCTCACATATGACGCAATGAACAAAGTCGTCTCACATATGACGCAATCAACAAAGTCGTCTCACATATGACGCAATCAGCAAAAAGCCGTCACAACTCATGACGCAGCAGCAAAAACACGCTTGATTAAACAAATACATCGTTCGTTCGCCTATCCACCGACTCACTGGTGGGGTGTATGTAGCGGTACCATCTATATAAGCCAGTAACTACCTCCGCACCACGGTGATCATTTTGGTGTAGTGGATAAGTTACTCGGCTTCGGATCCAAAGGTACCTGGTTCTATCCAACTGGATAAGCGCGCCACTTCAATCTACTCACTGATAAAATTACCAATGGGTATTCCATGATCTAAGAAAGGACACATTTAAGATTAATTTATCACAATGAATAAATGATTGTTTAAAAAACTAAAAAAAACTATGCTTTTATTGTAGATTGAACTAAAAAGTAATAAAAAATAATTCTTAATATAAGAATAAAATGATTAACGGGAAAATTAATGTCATTGTGGTAAAAGCGGGCGGTGCTTTGTACAACATTTTTACGCCTACTCAGCATTTTGAAATAGAACTAGTGAGAAATTGTAACAATTGATATCGAACACTCCACGCTCTTACCACAATGACATTAATTTTCTTGTTAATCATTTTATTCTTAGAATAAGAATTAATTTTTACTTTTTAGTTCAAATAACCATAAAAGCGGTTTTTTTTTAGCTTTTTTAAATTATAGTTTATTTACTTGTTTTTTTGAGTGTGAATGAACAGAAACACTAAATTTTTATAGCAACACAAAGTGCGTTTTCTCTGAGAAATAGCAATAAAAAACAAATTATTTTAAATGAGTTATCACTTTTTCTAATATATATGTAGTATGTCTGGTATTTATTTCAATTAAAGAGAAAATAGCCACATTTATTTAAAACAGTTTGGGTTACTTTTTTTTATAAAAAGAAATTTTACTCCGTTAATTAAAAGCATCTGAAAACTGCTTTAAAACTTTTTAGATTTTTTTTATTTTTAATTGCTCTAGTTAAATTAAAAACAACCTTATCAAACGAGGTAAAAAGTTATAAAGTGCCATATGTGTTCCTGGTTTTAATTTAAAAAGACGTAGAAGAAACGAATTACGGAATCTTAGTGTCTTTTGTAAATGTCTCCTGTAACGTCATGTTTCTTTTAAAAAAAATCTTAAAAAAGAGATTTGGAATTTTTCTTTGTTTAACACCTTGTTTCTCGTTAAAATTTAATTCGTTTCATGATTAATGTTTTTTAATTCACCTTTTTGGAAGTGAAAAGAAGTAAAATTAAGTACGTGTGCACCACACAAGCTTTATTTTACGCTTACATTCTTTGAATTAAATTACAGTTCAATAAATGTAGAAAATATTTTAATTAAAAATGTTCCCTTTAAATGTTTATTCATTCTTTATTTCCAACTACATTAAAGTTAATAATATGGAAACATTGTATGGATAAACAGAACAAAAGAAATAAATGACTTATATTCTTAATTTATATTTCGCTTGTTGAACCTTTTTATTCAATCTTATTTGTATTTAGCATTCAGCAACATAACTTTATTAATTTAATAAGCTAATTAAAACCACGTGAGCAAAAATAACAAAAATGATTCGAAAATCTGTGATCTTAATACAGATAGTAGACAATTGTTTAACTAACAATTTGTAAAGGGTACAATTCTAGTTCTTCTACTAATTCTCTTGGGAAAACTGTTCCTTAACTGTGATTTTAGTTTAAATACCGCTTTCCGTAGAGATGACTTGATTTTATAACTACTATTTAAGCCCCCGTCGTTGAGTATGTGAGGTTAAGGTGTAAACGTTGATCGTTAAGCATTAAATATTAGAAAAGGTGAAGTGCGACTGGGTGTTCGCGCGTCTTGAGAAAAAAAAAGTACTTGTAGAATCCACCAGGAACTGTAGAAGTAATCAACTCTGGAGCTGACCGAGCTATCGGGCTTCGAGAAGGATCATAACAAGGAGCTTCAACTCCAGATAAGTGGTTTTAATAATCTAATTTTTCCGGTAAATTATTAGGATTTCAGGTTACTCCCATTGCAAGGTTTATTGGTGTTTGGGAGTTCAAGAAAAATCAGCCATAATCAGTTCAAATTATAATTTATTATTCTCTTACTAAAATTAACAATCCAGGGTAGGAAATACGCACTATTATTAAGTATATAAACAACTACACGATACAAAGATTACCTAATATTTGAGTATAATTTAATACTCTTACTCTCTTGGAACAATTTGGGTGCCTATGGACTAATTTACCATAATTCCGTTCTTATTTGTTCGACCTCCAGTCATGTAAATAAGCTCTATCTTATTTTGTCTAAATCGACAGTTAGTAATATTTGATCATTCATCAATTACTCGTTGACTAACTCTCAACTACTCTCCACTAACTAACTTCGCGTATCTAAAACTCAATGCTTAAATAGAACCCTTCATTTGAATAACTCAAGTCTTCTTCTTCGGGAGAAAGTTTTAAATAGAACAACAGTTAAGAAGAAAAAAAATTACCTCAAGATAGGTTCACGGATAGACCCGTTACAATGTGCTAAAGATAGAATAAAAGTAGTTATTTTTAAGATCATGCCTGCTTTTTCCTCGAACCCTCTTGAATTCTGTAACCTTCGAGCAGCGACAAATTTATAATCTTTTGTGTTTTAAAAATGAATTTATTCACTTTAAGTTCATAGGTGGGATTGAAAGAGGTTGAATATTTGAGATTAATTTAAATTTATACAAAATTTTTTAGCCTTTGAAATACCACCGCGGGTTAACAAAACGAAAATGAATTGACAAAAGTACAATGTGTGACATATTTAAATATTTATTTTCATACTTTTCAAATGGTGTTAAGAATGCAGTTCAAATGGAATGAGATTATTGCAGCAAAATGTAAAAATTATATCTCGAGAGAAATCTACGCTTAATGAGAAGGTATTTATTATAAGACAACAAAACTCATACGCACAATCAAATGTTTTTTTAGCTTTGTTTTCTTTTTTGTTTCTAGCAGCTGCACTTGATGAATACATCATTCGCTGGAGTGAAAACACTCCGCGCAAACACACACGGAGTAACAACAAATTAAACAACAATCTGATGCACATAGTTTCCTAAGTATGCGGTTTCAATTTCTGTAAACACACGCATATTTTTCCATTAGGAAGAAATTGCTACTGTGGTTCTTGGAATTCGCATAATACCAAGCAATTCTAGCATAATACCAAGCAAATGCTAATGTGTAATATTTGTGAAGATTAAAGACAAGAAGAAGAAGAAGAATATTTTTCTATGGGTGATTTTCTGTACAGCGATGATAAAACTCATTCTACTTGATCGCTTTGTAATGGGGCAAATCTTTTATTAAATAAATATTTCTGTGAAGCATTTTTAAAGGATTTCCTAAAGGTCCTCGTTCAACTACTGCTAATCAATGAATGATTTTGCACTCGGAAACATTTTCCACCAAACCTAAACTAGGTTGTGAATAAGCTGTATCCAGGCAACAGAAGAAATTGCTATTCTGGGGAAAGAAACAGACAACAAAGAATGCACATGGAAGCTGTAGTGACTGACCATTGTCATGGGATTTGTATCTGTCATATTCAACACTATGAAAAGTTCTGCATAGTGTCTTAAAAGCTTAACCCGTATTAGATATAGCTTATGATGTCTATAGATAAAGGTGTGCGAAAAAGATTATCATTAACATTCATTTCTCGGGGAAGATGCATGTCCTTGGAAAATCATAAGGAGCGATGAGGTTCATTTCTACCTAATAAAAAATTCTACCTAAATAAATCCCTACTTTTTCAACAAATTAGGTTTTACAGTTAAATGATAATAAATAATCTTTTGCGAATTTAGGCCAACGTTCCTTTCGTTTTTTAATACTTTTTAGAAAAAATTAGGGCATCAGGTGATTGGTATGTTCCGTTAACCATGCTAAGCCTGAAAATAGGGTCAGACGTTTTTTGATTTTATCATTTCCTGTACGTATGCATCATTTTGATCCCATAATTTTTATGAACCATTGGGTACTCCCTCACTATGCTTTATCTGAATTAAATTTACAGCCTTACAATACTTAGGACGTTAAATTGATTAGCAGATTTTTTCCGTTGACTTGGCTGCTCTTGTCCCCAATCTAAGTCCTATTTACTTTTGGCTGTGGAGTTATTGTGAATATTATTTGAATCAGCAAAAGTTTATTCAATTATACAGGGTTAATAGGCTGTTTTATTGAAAATAAATATTATGATTATTTAGTGGAATTAACTTTATACTAGGAAATACTAGTTTTAGTTTTGTTTATTTTCAATGATTTTCAATAAATTTAATGGTCAGAATTTAAAAAAAGAACACTCTTGAATTATTGTGATGAATGCATTGAAATTATTTAAATAATATTTTTTTCTACAAATATTTTTTAATTAATAAATATTACTTATTTTTAACAATTTGCTTAGAAGTGGCATTCTCCTAGAATTTTGAATCTTTTTGTATAAATCCATTTTTATCAATCCATTTTTTTATGTTCTGCCAATCAAATACATTTCTTGTCATCAAAAAAAAATAATAATTAACATGTTTTAACTAAAAACTATACCGAGTAACCAGGTTCTAAATTTTGAATATAAATATTGACCCTTATGATGAAGCTTTTTTTTAAACTTCTGTTCGAATTTTCATTAAAATGCTTGAAGTAAATAATCATATAATGTATTAAAAATATTTTTAGGAAAACAAATGAGAGTTAAAAATTATAAATTGAATTTTATCCTTATTAACCTTTTTGGTAAAATTAAATTGAATTTATTAAAAGAAAGCCAGTAATACTTAATTACATAAGTACTTAAGAGAAAATTTAATAAAACAGTTATTTTAATATCACCTTACTTCAATGATAAACTAGTACATACGATGTCTTTTAACTAAAATAGAATACCCTTTCCTCTTCAATACTTCACAAATCATTTTAGTTGTTAGGAATGTCTCAAAAGATGTTGCGCTTTATTGAATCTGTAGATGGTAGAAAACTAAGTCTACCTTTTGAATAGAGGCGGTTTTAAATTGATTGAAATTTTCAGTAAGGAAGTCGTGGCTCTAAACTTTCCTATGACAGATTAAAAAAATTAAAGTCTACAATTTTTTTTTTGGCTTTGGACAATGTACTCTTTTCCTGAAAGCAATTTAGAAACTTTGTAGACTTTCTATTGATTGTGAAAAAGCTTTACAATTAAAAATTTTTATGTCTTCAAAAAAAAAATTTCATTTTTTTTATATAAGGTTACGTTGGTGAGAGAAGTAAAACGTCATACTTTTAGTTTCAATTAAGGGGGTAGGTTCACGAAACAGGATCTATATGTCAGTAATGTTAAAAATAGGTATTTTTAAGGAACATTTATAAACATATTCTATTGAATGAAAATTTCCGATTTTTTTACTGAATATTCTTTGAACCATAATACATACTTTAATCAGAGATTTTATGAATAGGATGTCTAGTTATTATTTTAAAAAAAATTTTGTGCCAAAATCTGTTTTAAAATTAAAAAAATAAAAAAAACAGTGAAATTTCATGATGTTTAATGCTATAAATTAAGTCAGAATATTTTTTTGAAAAAATCCCTCGATTAAAGTATGTATTAGAGTGTAATTATTAATTATGCAAAGTTATAAGCTGTTAATTGCTGTAGTTTAGGAACATATGTTCCTTATATGGTAAAAATGTTACTTTTGAGAAAAATGGATTTAAGTAATGGATTTAGTAGACTTTGACAGGTGGTAAAACAGTTTCAAAAAATTATTAAAAATACTTCTACTGCACGTAGAATGATAATTTTTGCACCATTAGAAGCGTAGAAATTCATATTTTATTAAAATGGGAAAAGTGAAAAATGTGTTTGGGGGCCGAAATTCATGAACCTACCCCCTATAAATATGAGAAAATAATATAACATACCTACATTTTTAAAAGTATCTTAAGACACCATAATGTAAGTTACCGAAAAATCAGGCATATAACGCACACATTTTACACAAAAAATGAGGTCGAATACTTAAATGATTGTATTCCATAAGTATACTGTTTCTTTCTAAAGATTGGAATAATGCCTCGAATAAATGACTCCAAAACATAAGAGCATTGCACACTTACATTTTGGGTTTCTTCGTAAAAATCGGGGTGCACGTTATAAGGCGAATATACCTAAAAACTAAAAATTGCAGCTTGAAAGCACAAGTGCGTGTTATAAGCAATGATTTTACGGTATTTGATATGCAATAGAACTAATATTATTAATATCTAAAATTGGCTTAAAAAGGTTAAGTATAATCAGGATTAACTTCATTTACTTAACTCTTGTAAAAAAATATAAGATAAGCTTCTCTCTATAAGAACAGAGGAGTTTAATTAGTAAACTGCTGTTTAATATAATTGATGTCTTCATTAGTTCAAATTACATTGAAATAATTCTTTTACCTCTTACTTTACAATGAACAGATATCAGAAGAGTTTGATACGCGTAATTATAAAAACATCGTTTATACTGTGCCATGAATACTTTTTCTTAAAGTTGTGAAAAAGGGTAGGAAATTGTACTAATGTGATCTTGCTCTCTTTTAAAAATTGCAGAGGCAGTTCTTGCAATCAACGTATATGTTCGACAAAAGAAATTTTTACCGTTGGGGGGTTAATGGAATGAAGGGGCAAAAATGATGAAAATAGAGATTTTAGAGGAGTGAGTCAATACTTACGTCGCACTGGGCAACTACTCGAGGACTTTGGGCGACGCACCTCGTCATTTTGAACCATGCTCAAGTGACGAGGACGACACCAGAGCTTACACACCTCCTCTCCTATCTACCATACAACATCAACGGCAGGCCATTTGAACTCTAGACAGATTTAATGTGCATCTCTCAACTACACGGCGTGTCTCCACATGTACTTTGGCTCTAACTTATGACACGCCAGCCACGGGTCAGTTATCTTGACCACTTGTTTCAGCGGAGTGACATAACACATTCCTGTAATCAAGCTCACTTAGTTGCAGAATTGTACTGATTTGACATTTTGAGTCCTTTCACTGTACACTCATGGACAAAAAAATTAGCGCACCAAGAAGTGAAAAATTAAACGAAATTTTACATACGTAATGACTATTTTGATATAAATAAATGATTAGAAAATCAAAGAAAAAGGATGATTTATTTCAGAGAAAAACGTAAAAGAACGGAGGATTTAATACCCTGTTGAACTCCCTTTAGCGCGAATGCACAATGCGATACGATCGGGCATTGAAGCCTACAAGTTCTGTATGATGTCTTGAGACATTTAGTTCCATATTTGCTGTAACCTTTCCTCTAGTTCGTTCAAACTCGGGGGATGCCCAACTCGCCGTCCCAAATGTTTCCAGATATGCTCGATTGAAGACAAATCTGGGGATCGGGCAGGTCCTAGAAGGGTAGAACATTACGGAGACAGTCTTGTGGCAAGCTTGCCGTGTAAGACCGAGCATTGTCTTGTTCAAAAATGGCTCCTGGGAAACGTTGTATGAGTGGCAACACTGTGGTTGCAGGATGTCATGGACATACCGCTGAGCTGTCATGGTGCCGCGGATAAATACTAGAGGTGACCGTGTATTGTAGGCAATAGCATCTCATACCATCACACCAGTTGTAGGAGTGGTTCGTCGCTGTAAAGCAAAAGCAGGATTAGGGCGTTCACCACGGGGTCTCCACACAAGAACGCGATTGTCATCACTGCTGAGATTAAATCTGGATTCGTCCTTAAAGATGACCTGGTTCCATTCCACTGCAGTCCAGTTTTCTCGTGCGTGGCACCACTCCAAACGGAGGCGTCGATGGGTAGGCGTCAAGGGCAGCACACGTAATGGGCGCCACGATCCCAAATGTCCTTCAATCAGGTGCCTTCGTAAGGTTCGAGAAGACATAAGGGCCTCTAGTGAAGGCGCTACTGGTGCCTGGATGGCGGCCGATGAAGCAGTTGGATGCACGCGTGCATTTCTTACGATGTGGTGGTCTTCTCGACAACTGCTCTGTCGAGAGTGCCCTGAACCTGGTCTTTGTGTAAATGACATTTCTTGGATCCACTGGTCCCAACACCTCCACACAACACAATCAGACGACCTAATTGATGAACTACTCACCTAGCTGACCATCCAGCTTCCATCATGCCAATGATTCTCCCCCTCTCAAACTGCGAAAGCTGCTCATATTGTCTTCGAAAACGGCACAATGCCATGTTTACCTCAGCACTTCCTTTGTAACCGATTCAGCACATTGAAACAAGTTTTGGTTAACTGTTTTTTACTCCATGGAGAACGACGTTAAACACCCTCTACCGGCTATACGTAATGCGCAATCACGCTGCATTTCTAATCATTTGCATACCTCCCTGACATGTATCTCCATGCCAAGTTTCAGTACGATCCCGCAATTATTTCTTGGTGCGGTAATTTTTTGTCCATGAGACTTAGATATATTTTATTTAGAATTTGGGATATTAACTCAGTTATGGCGAAATAAATGATTTGAAAATTGATTATTTATCAGTTGCAGTGTAAAATTATATTTATTATTTATAAGAAAAATAATGATGATAGAACAATATACATATATTTTTCAAATGGACATGAGCCACACACACACACACACAGCAGCGTATTTTATATTTAATGTAAAAAAATACTTTTTACTTATTCATTTCTTAACATTTCAAATTTTTCGGTACAGTTTTTAATGAGAATAAGCATTAACGATGAATAGTTAATTCCATTGAGTTCAGTTTGCATACATCGTATTTTTATAAAATGTTTTTTTTTTGCTAATTTAATTTAAAAAATGCATAATTTTAAATATTTTATTTATAATCTAAATTTATTGTGCAAACCGTAAGCCAAACTCTTTATTTTGTGGATTATTATCTTGTTATCTGTTCGCAATGTGTCTTCTTTGTAACTCAAAATGGTGTTTTGGAAATTACTTTTATAATATTTGAATAAAAATCTTGCAAAGGTATCAAACAATTTACTTGATGAAATTTCAGTAGATACAAAATGGAACAAAATGCAACTAACTTATAACTTGTGTGTTTCAAATATATTGGTATTCTCAATTTTGTCAACGATGTTAATAATACTGCAGCAAACATATGTATATATATATATATATATATATATATATTTAAATTCTAACATTATTATAAATTCTAATTTCTTTTCTAAATTCTAATATTTGTTTTATATTCCAATTTCTGTTGCTGTATGCTTCAGCTATAACGTCATAAGAATTCATGTCTCTATAGTAGAGAATATTAACTATATATATACGTGTTACTGGTCGCTATTTCCAAGCTACTTCACCAGCTGCCATGCGAATGCCTAGGAGTGCTCTCGGGGTTTTGGGAGCCTGACAGTTGTTAGTCGCACGAGAATGTTACGCCATATACATGAAATGACGACCTGCTAAAAACTACTAAAGATGACTTTGAAGACGTGAAACTCTTTCCCTGAAATAAAATGTAAATGCTATATAAATAATTATAAACAATTAAAACTTCAAATAATTTAAGACGGACTATTCTATTGGCCATTGACTGAACCCCCATATATATATAATAGTTTTATTATATATATAATATATATAAAATTCTCGTGTACAGTGTTTGTAGCCAAACTCATCCCGAAACGACTAGACCAAATCTTATGAAATTTTGTGTGTATATTCAGTAGGTCTGAATAGGACCGTAAACTATTTTTCCTTCCGATATTGCAATTAGTTGAGAAGATATTAATTAAAACCTTAAAACCCCTGTCTGTTGTTTCGCTTGGCGTTGAAAATCGGTTTTCGCGCCAGAAAAATACTACTCTGTCAGAGAAAAAAGAAAACCCAGACCCAGAGAAAAATTATAGGAATATAAATACATCACTGTGTGTCATTTAGGGAAGTTGTAAATAATATATTTCTGTTGAGCTTTATTTCATGTGAAAGAGTTTTATGATATTTGAAAAGCACTAATGTTTAATGGATTATTCCACCAAATTTATTTATGTATCATCAATTTGCAGTGCTATAATCATTTATTCCCATTTTGTTCAAGATAGTTCTCACGTTCAGTTAATTAAGTGGTTTCATATAAATCAATAGTTTTCTGTTCACGATCTCTCGCCAATAACAGCTATTGTATTTCCTGTATAAACCATTTCTGCATATTTTCAGATATTTTGAATTCTTATTTATTAGTTATTAGTTTATTTAATATTAAACGACAATTAATAAAACTGTAATACTCAGTGTGCTCAAAATTTTCGGGAATTAATTTCAATGTAAAGAGAAATATACACGTATTTTATAATTGTGAAAGGTAGAGGTAAATAATAAAAGAACAGATACATTATCATTATACAGTTTTCTAGCATTAAGTATTTCAATTTGATCTATTTGTGTGTTTTGTAAAGTAAATAATGTCAGGAAGACGCAAAGGGTCTAATTTAGGCCGTCGAATTACTAAACCACATCCATGCGAAATAGAAGAGCTCAAAGAACAGACGAACAAATCCGAGAAGATAATGAAGATGTGAGTGTGAATATGGCGCAGTTGCGTAAATCCCAGTAACAAGAGGTACGAGTTGAACAAAATCAACAAAGACGATTAGAACAAAGACAAGGCATCGATTCCTATTTGACACACTCAGAGCAAATGACCAACAACGTCAACAAGTGTATCGAGCATTTACATACGATTCATTCCGTCGTCTTCCATTCGAGTATGAGCCTAATGTTAAATGTTGCGCTCATTCGAATGTGACATTGGTGCTATGGACAAGGAATGTCCGCAATTGCAATGGGCTTAAATTTAAAAATGACCCAGCCGGGATGTGTTGCGCGTCAGGAAAAGTGCAACTACCGGAAATTGAAACACCACCTGAACTATTGAACGGTTTACTTATTCGGTATGGATCCTAATTCTAACCTGTTCCTGAAGTCAATTCGAACATTCAATTCATGTTTCCAAATGACATCATTCGGAGCACAGAAATAGTTAAAAATAATGTGACAAATGGTCAACAATTTAATTCAACATTCAAAATCAAAGGTCAAGTTTATCGAAAGTGGCTCATTGCTGCCAATGCCAAATGAACACATAAATTTTTACAAATTTACTTTATGGGCGGTGAGGACTGAGAAAGTGCCCTCGCCAATCGCGTGGATGCACGTTGTAGCTACAATAACCACAATTCACTTTTTGCCAGGCGCATTGTCGGTGAACTGGATTCTTTATTGAATGAGCACAATGAATTGTTGAAATTATTCAAGTCACACATACACAAATTACAAAGGGACAATCACGCTATTGTCATCAATCCTGATAAAACACAAGCTGGAGAGCACATTGGTAGATTCAATGCACCTGTTGTTGACGACATTGCTGGAATCATGGTTGGCGACCGTATAGCTACGCGATTTCAAACGGATTCAATTTCCAATTAGATTGACGTTCGCAATGGCAATCAATAAGTCTCAAGGCCAAACGATGTCTGTTTGTGGTTTAGATTTGGGCACACCGTATTTTTCACACGGACAATTATACGTGGCATGTTCTCGCGTGGGTAAACCAGATAGTTTGTTTGTGTTGTCTAAAGATGGACTCACTAAAAATATTGTGCACTCCGTTGCACTAAGAGACTGATAATGTTATTTTTAATTTTTTTGAAATATATTAGTTAAAATAATAAAAGTACAAAAAATTCTAAAAAGGAATGTTTGGTGCGTTGTTGCTTTTATAAGCCGTCATCATTCACAGCGCATCATTCCTCTTTCAGTCATATACCACATTCCCACACACTTACAATCAGTTATTTGGCAAAACAACGTTTGCTGAATCAGCTAGTATATATAATAAAATTATTGTTTATTGCAAGGATTCCACATTTCGTTCTGTACCCCAAGTCACAACTAGAGAGGAGTCCTATTGTAAGGGTCGATCGATGTAGCCTCCATGGCATGGTTGGATTTAGTCAGTCGAAGTCAAAGCAGTTTTATGCGGGAGGTGGGTTGAGTTGACCTGGGGAGAAAATTTTCTCCGACTGATATCAAAAGGGCTGGGGATTCATTATATATGTATATATATATTTAGGTCCAGAATCTGGTAATAACTTATTTATTGTACTCAGATTTCACCCGATCTATGTATTTTTGCATTTTTTAGTAAGCTATTTTTTTCTTGTTGTGGATTCAGATAATCTATCCATTATTTTCAATAGGGATTTGCTTATTGTTTTTAGCAGAAAGGGGGAAAGGTTGGCTGGCCCCAAAACATGTTTAACCTAAATTTTATATAATTTTTTATATATATAACAACTGTCCTAAGTCAGCAATGTTTATAATACTATAGCAACCATAAAAAATTTAAATTCTATTATTTTTATTTTCTAATATTCCTTTCTAAAATCTAATGTCTGGTTTATCTCACAATTTCAGTTTTTATCAGTTTTGATGATTATTGATTATTCATCTATCTATAGTAGAGAATTTTAACTATATATATATATATATTATTATATATATATATATATATATAGCCGTTAGCCACCCGCTTTGCTGGGTATTTCATGATGTTTTATAAATATATACTGTTTATATATATATACATAATTTATTGATATCTAAGTCCTAGCATAAGAATTCGATTGTATGGAAAAATATACTTATAACCCGTAACCCTCGCCTCTTGATAAAAAAGGAAAGAACTTCTAATTTGTATTTTCTAATAATCTCTAAAATGGAAGTATAAAATGATGTTTGCACTTTTGTAAACC
>BMAO01023153.1:0-13870 GCA_019973975.1 Trichonephila clavata | reverse complement strand
AACAAATATAATTTTTTTAATGATTTTCACTAAACATTAACTATTAGAATGTTTAATTTCAATATTTTTGAAGTGAAAACTTCTTTAGCGGCATTGGGCACTTTTTTGTAGAGGAAAATCTTTTGGGTTCGCGTAACCGACATGCTCTGACTGGCGCACGCGCAGTGTGCTGTTCGCATCTTAGACACTTTTTGGATGGGTGAAATCTCGTGCGTTCGCGTCACCGACATGCTTATAGCAGAATATCTGTAGCTATACAGCTGACGTATAGTGCTGTGTATATCTTATAAGTGAAATTCAATGGATTTAGTGAAAAGTTCAATGTGTATATACTGTGCATTGTTAAAATAGTGTTTTTGTTTGATTATTTTTTGAATCGTTTAATTGAAGAATATATGTGTAGCTCGTTGTGATTCCTAGAATGGTCAATACATATTAATGGTTGCCGTTTATATTTCGCCTGGAAAATCTATGAGACAGATACAACAATTTTTATTCGAAAATTTGATGATTTATACAAAAGAAGGTTCCGAAATACTCGAAAAAAGATTTGGCGAAAAATATGATAATGTACCGATGATTTTAATTGGAGACTTCAATATTAACTTTGCAGATAATAAAAATCTACAACTAATTGAATTTCTAAATGAAACGCTTTATTTAAATATGTCCAATGATCGAAAACTCAGTACTACAAAATATAAACGACGATCGATGCGGTTTTAACACACGCGATACTTAGATAAATTTGAATCAATCATTTTTCCTTTCTTACTTTAGTTACCATAAGTCTTATTGTATCTTTTTTAGAACAAAATGAAATAATTGAAAGTAAAAGTCTAAGTATTGTTGAAATTAATGATGACAATGATGCAAACAATTAAAATAATGTTAAAAATCAAGTACATTGAAATTTAATAAATACAAATACTATCCATAAATAATAGGACTGTATATTAATTGTTATTTCAATTGAATTGTATTTATATTTTGTCATGATCTTGTACATCCGTAATATATTTGAATAATAAAAAAACCATATAAACATATGCATATAATTGTTGCTCGGAGTGTCAATAGATGTGAAAACCAGATTGAAGTTGATAATTTTATTTCAAACATTATAAAATTTCAAATTTTAATACTAAAAGTTCTAAGTTTTCACTTCTATCGGCAATCTCTATAACTGCCAAATTTTTTTTCATCGGTGAGTTTTATCTGTTATCGGTAAGTTTCCTGTCTTTCTACTTGGATAGTTACAATTTCATCTGAACTTAAATTGCACGGTTAAGTAACGTACGCGCTCGAAGTGCATTAAGATTTGGTGGTCTTTTTTATGCGATAACAATTTCAATCTGTCAAACTATTTTTTTTAGAACTCTGATACAGTGATTTGCGTACATCACTTCTATTACATATATCATATTGAAAAACATACAAAGTTTTGCAGTAAAGGGGTACAAATAATCATACGTAAAATAAAATGTACATTTATTGAAACAGAGTAAGAGCAACATCTTATTAAAAGTGTATTCTATATAGTTTTGAAAATTTCAGCAGTATTAATTTTTGTATTATGAATTATAATTGATTGAATTTGTATATGGTAGCTTTTTAATACATAATTAAATGAAAGCAATATATTTGATAATTGTATTACTTCATAAAAAAGAATAGCCATCAACCAACATGGAATTTTTTCTATTTGCAGATTTAAACTGGAATTCGACAATTTTTTTATAATATATATATAATAACCAATTATACATAATTCTCCAACCCTTTTTTTTAATCCTTGCCACGAATTATGTTACTTATATAAGCACGGTTTAACCAAATAAATAGCTGTGAAATCTCTCATGTTAGTTTCTCAAAATGTGTACCTAAACTTTTAGGCATAAATTTCCACAACTTTTTTAAATTTGGATCTTCCACATTCTCCTTGAAATTTATGTTTATTGTCAAAACACGACTTTCTAAGTAATTATTCAAAATTTCAGTTAGAATCATGCTTTTACATTTGACGTAAATGTTACATTACATAAATATTTTTACTTGACTTTAATTATCACACAAATAAAATGTAGATTTTATTACATCTCAAATTTTAGGAAATTTACTTCTGTTTCTAATATGCATTACTGTTTATGAAAATTAGAATACTATGAAGATTCTACTTAAATGAAACGCAATTTATATGCACATAATTAGAACAACAAAGCGAGCACGCATGTGGAAGCCGAGAAATACCCTCTAAATTTACAAATGAAACATTAAAATAAATGGGTAAGGTCGTAAAGCGTAAATGTGTATCGCTGTTTCACTGTTGTAAATGATTGATTAGAAATCATATGTCCCATAAAAATGCAGTATCGTATGAACAAACAATGCATCATGATCTGTTTTCATGCTTCCTGTTGAATTGCTATTTAATTGCGGTGAGAGGCTATAATAGCGGTAAGTGTGTGGACGAGATGGACCACAGAAAACTGGACAGGTCTAAATCCAACAATGAGCCTCCTCATATGGCGTCACCAAAGTAATCAACGCCTCCTCCACATGGCGATAAGGGGTTATGCTACGCCTTCTTGTGCTTTGGGACAAAATTGGATAAGTCTACAACAACGTTTCTGAAACTGAGGGGCACGCCCCCAATGGGGCGTGATAATTTTACAAGGGGGGCGCGAGCATATAAAAAAGTCGGATACAAAACATTATTTTTAAAAATTATTTATTTACTGAAAAAACAAACAATACATTCTGACATAATATAAAATAAAGTACACATTTACACTGACATAATACACTTATAAATGTATCAGTACTGCACAATGTATTTTACAATTTATTTAAGAAAACTAAGTTAAGAACAAATTTTATAATTACTAGGACCCCATGAGCTTACCAAATTAACACTTTTCTTGATATAATTTATACTGTTTCAATTTTATTACTTTACTACCGATTTAAATTTACGCGTTTCGTGTTTCCCAATGACACCATTTTCCACGTAAACACGCTTATGTGATGTATTGTGGGGGGCAATTCGCAATAAGTAAATTCCTTGAAAAAGGAAAATTCGTCGCAAACACTGCCAATGCCCTTTTAGGGCATTCAAAAGCCTTAGGAATTTTTGTTATGGATAGCATTGCCCAGAAAAGATTGTACTTTGGAAAGATGTATATATATGCGTCGGGGCAATTATCGCTTTGGTAGACTGACACGTTTTATCTACGTCGGTGACAATTAAGGGGTTGAAGTCGTATTGTAGCTTTTGCTTCAAAGTATAGTATCATTGAATTCAATACATTGTTATTGTATGAAAGGAGGGGGGTGCAATGAAAACTCTGACTGAATATTGGGTTGCAAACAATGAAAGTTTGAGAAGCACTGGTCTACAAGTATGCCATTATTTGCCTTCACAGAGCGTTGATGTCTGCAGCACCATGGGCAACACGGAATGATTTCTCTATGCGCAGTTCCTTTGAAGTTGGACCACCAAAATCCTTTCATACAGTGGGCTAAACAAAACTGGGCTCTAAAATGAGACAAATTTCACTCTATAACACACTATAACGATGAATGTCTACAAGCTAGACGGCAAATGCCTTCCTTATGATGGCATTATTTAGCTCCATACTGAATATTGTTGGATAGTGTGGGTGATTCAACTTACACCAAATCGATCCTAAGCAGCCGCTCTATAGTAGTTGTGGGGAGTCCGAACTTCTATTCCTCTTGTAACACATCAAATGACTTGAAAGACAATCCCCATCCACGTATTGCTTAAAATGAGCAAGCTTTCTCCATTACGCAGCTGCTTTAGTTTATTCCATGCTCTGCATGGTTGCTCGATATATCGAAGTTTTTTATAATATCTGGGATTATATCATGTTCAGCGATTCACTTATACCACTTTGAATAGAAAGTATATCTGGAATTTGTAATCAGATGTAGATTATTTTGAATGCTGTTCCTAAGCATGACATGTGAAATCGGTATGATTTGAATAACTCCATGCATCGGCTCAGATCACTGTACGTGGCTTCACAAGTTGGAATTTTCGAATTGTTTTTATTGTATTGCTTTATAAATTTTATTGTTTATTTAAACTTCTTCATATATGCAACTGAAAAGAATTACATTTGTTTTTGGTTATTCTTTCCTAGTGTTAAAATTTTCTCAAACGATAATGTACATAGGTTGCCTTTTGTTGGAACAATGAAAATAAACGAATTATTGTTATTTATGAAAGATAATTTTTCAAATATTATATATTTTTTTCTGAACCAAAAATATTCTTTTAACTTAATTTCTGGACTTTTAGAATGATATTCGGATATGTGTGTGAGCAATTTTAATCTATTACACATATCACTTTGAAAATGGCGCAAATAGGAAAAATCTTATGGATCTCGACTGTATCATTATTTTTCAAAAGAATATATAATAAAAAATAAGGGATTTTTAAATTTGGAATACGATTATTATATGCATCTATAAAAAATGTCATATATATATATATATATATTGCTGAATATAAGTACATGATAGTTGAGCAGAAAAGCTTCACAGCCTCAGGAAAGAAATATTCCAACTGTATCAGAGAAAGTAACACAAATACTGTCTGTATCATTTTTGAAATCAACTCACCTGCTGATGACCGTTTTATATAAATTTTTTATACAGGGATGCTTAAAAGAATGGAGGGACGCGAGACTTCATGTGAAGTGGAAACAACATTACATTAGTAGTTTATTCGATAAATCTAGTAGTATAAACTTTACATTACGAGACTTAATGTAAAGTTAAACTTAATGTAAAGGGGAAAATGGAAGCTGCCTGATGGTAAACTGAGCCATAGGAGTAGACTTGCAGACACTGTGTTTAAATAAATTCCTCTAAATTGAAGGAAATGTGTACAATAGTTACGGTAAATAGTGTCATTTCCTTAACACTATTGATAAGCCTAAGCATTTATTTTGCCATGCATCTCTAAATAGTTAGTCATGCTGCGAAAATGTTCCGTAAACACATACATAAATTAAAAACAAAAAATATTTCGTAAGTAATACGGGATGTTAAGAAGAAAATATTTGCACTTATATTCCATCCGTTATTAGTGAAGAATTATTCCTAGTTTTAAGATTTAAAAGATTTCTTCAAAATAACCACCAGTATTTTCATTGATGGAAATAAATGTTAACTAAAAAGAAAAGAGCAGATAAATTGAGCTTAAAAAATTACATCAATGTTTTTTCATTATTAGTTGGATGTTAACCTATTTCCTGCAACTTCTTTGTAGCTTCCAGAATAAAACAAGTATACAAGAACATTTTTTTTTCATTTTCATGCTAGATTTTAACATATAAACATGTGTTCTCTTAGAAGGTGTACTATAGTTTTTAAACTGAATTTATATAAATTTACACTCGTATCTTTACTGATTATTTAAAAACAATGAAAATTTGATTATTTGCACAAAATTTCTGAATTAAAAATAGTTTATACCATTTTTAAAGAAATATTTGTTTATTATATTCCTATAAACATGATTGGATAAGATTGTACACTTATATTTCTAAGTTTATTTCAAGAAATACCTATCTGACATAAGACATGCTTAGTTTGTCTTAAAGAATTTTCTTATCTTCATGGGCTTATCTATCTAAAATAAACGGATACTTTTTTACATTTCACATATTTTTAATTATTTTCTTAGAAAACTTAAAAGCCTCAATGCGTGTGTATTTAAAGTTATTTTTATCGTATTGTAGATAATCAATATTTGCTATTCTCGATTTGCAATTAACACATTTTACACACAAAGACTGACAAAGCTTTGATTTTTCTTTATTTAAATTGCTTAAATCACAGTGCTTCCCCAACTTTCAATACTTGCGATTCAGTATCGAACCAAAGTTTTCATCGCCCCGCCCCTCCATACAATAACAATGAACTGAAATCAATAACACTATACATTGACGCTAAAGCTACAATATGACTTCAACATCTTAAATGTCACCATCGTATATAAGCGTATCTCTCAGTCAAAGCGTTAATTGCCCCGGGCGTATATATACGTATTTCCGAAGTACGATAGTTTCTGTGCATTGTTATTCATAAAATAATTCCTAAGGCTGTGGAATGCAGTAAAAGAACATTTCGCAGTGTTTCAGAAGGATTGACTTATTTCAGAGGATTTACTTATTTATACTTCACTCCCCCCCCCATACATAACTTACGAGTGTCTACGTAGGAAATGGAGACATTGGGGCGCGAATGGCGTAACTTTTAGTTGGCAGTTAAGGGATTAATTATAAACCTTACTAATTACTAGTTACCAATTACTAACCATACTAAATTTTGTCCAAGAAAAACGTACACGAGGGTCATCCTGAAATTTTTGAGGTACACCTGGGTTTTTAAAGTTATACTTACAAAATAGTAGGAGTGTTCAAAGCAATCTCCTCTAACATCAATGCACTTTTGTAGATAAATTTTCCACCGATTAAATACCTCAAACTATTCTTTTCTTGGAGTTATTGAAAAAAGATGCATTTATATCAATTTATATCCATTTCAATCTCTTTTCCTGAATGAAAACGACGTCCTCGTGAGTTCTTTTTTAGATTAATAATAACCAGAATTCACACAAAGCTAGATCTGGAGAATAAGGTAGATGTTCTAACACTTTAATTTGTTTTTGAGTAGAAACTCAACTGTTAATCCTGCTGTATGGGAAGATGCATTGTCATGGTAAAGCATTAGTCTCATAACATTCACTTCGTGGAGACTATTTGAATGGCATTTAGTTTTATACTAGTTTGCTGTTTCTGTCTTCTGTCCTACCACCTTGATGGTTTTGACCAATCTTGTACTTCTGAAGAAAATGGCACACATTGCTCTTTTCAATGCCAGTTGTATTTTCACCATTGTCGGCGTCGTATCATTTTCAGAGACCCATACTTTGCTTTCTTGACGTGTTGGAACGTCAAAAAAGGGCAAGTACGTACAATTTTAGAAGTGATGAGGTGGCCACCATCATTTAGGAATTTAAGGTTTTTTTCCTTCTTTTTACTGTTTCTGACACGCTTTTTCTTTTGGTGTTCAGTTAAATTAAGGGTAACCCAACGGCAAACTACTTTTCTCACATGTAATTATTCATAAATAATTTCGTGAATCGCTGCGGATACACTGTTACGTTCCTTCTGTATCATTTGGTAGGTACACTGATTGTCATCCATTTACATGTTTCGTATGGCCCACACATTATCCGGCATTACAAGGGATCTCGGCTTTCCTGTGTGTTCTTCATCCTGAAGAGAATTGCTACCTCTCTCTCTTCGAAATTCTTTAAACCATCTGAATACAGTAGCACGAAATGAAGACTCATCCCCAAATGCTAATGGCAGCCGTTGAAGGCATTCCTCTTGATTTAATTAAACTTTAAAATCATAGAAACTCATTTCACGGTAATGGTCTCACGTCAAATCTATTTGCTCTTCTGTGTAGAATTTATTCTACGTTTTGTTGTGTTAAAAGAATACTTAGTATTTTCAAATTAAACCATTCATTTCTTTGTAACTTCTCGTCGGCTCGTATCTCAAAAATTTCAGAGTTACCCTCGACCCACTAAAATAAACTTTACAAAAGTTCCAAGATCTCTCAGCATATGCACGGAAATATACAGTAACTCTCTTTTTCAGCTACATTATTATTTTAGGAAGAAAACTACTTGTTCTACAACATTCTTTCATAATCCACATTAGTCTACTTCATTTAACCGACTTGCTTCACTGACATAAGGATAACAAAATCTGATCAGTTCATTGAATCATACATCGAATAGAAAACATTAAGTGAAAATAATTTATTCTCTTTGGTATCAGTTGATAAGAATTCTGAAGATTATTTATTATTCCTCTCATCCTGTTTTCAAAATGAATTTTTCTCTCACGATTAAATTCAAAAATGAACGGTAAACTGCCTGGAGGAATTCTCGTTCTTATTTCAGTTCCCCTGTTTCGATGGGGAAAAATGCAAATACAGCGACATTCTACTGAGAGGAATAAACTAGGTAGCCATATCTTTCAAAAGCAGAAAGGAAAAGTTATTCCGTTAAGTTTTTGTTTGATCGTTTGTTTTTGTTTCATAGGACTCGAAACAGGAGATTCGAATGTTGATTCGATAGACTTCAGCCATTTTCTTTTGTTTCCAGCGACGTATATATTTATAGGAGATTGAGCGTGTTTTTCGAAATCTATAGTTCAGCAATAATATAGTAAAGGAATTTCTTTTGATATGTAATGCTGTTGCTTTGCCATGAAAATGTATCATGAAGTTTATGTGCAATGTAGAGATACAAGTATGAGTGGCTATATTGTAAAACATTCTGTCAGAAAGTTTTTGTTTTGGAATTGTTTCAGTGATACATAAAATGTTTGCTAAAGATACATTGAAATAAATAAGTATTGTGCACAAAGTAGAATTTTATAACTTACAATTGAATCGATACATTGATCTAGTAGAAAATATATCTGCATTAAGTTTGAAAGGTTGATACGGAATCTCAAGATATTTTTTTTTTCAAAAGCAGAAATAAGCCAGTTTATTTTTGTACTAAAAATATTATTCATGCTTAATAATAATATACATTCATATTTGATATATTTTTAAAAAAGTCTTCTAACCGTTAGAGAAAAAAAATAATTTTTAGGATGTTACTATAGTTATAAAATAATTTTTTACTTAAAAATAGTATATATTAAAAATGAACTCATATTTTCATTCTATTTTTTTAATAAACATTGACGACTTCAAACTGCTATGTTAGAAGGCGGTGAAATTTTCTTTACTCAATTAAAATATAATAAATAATGATTCAGTTCCACATTTTCCCTTCTTTAATAAACATATTTAGTGAAATGTTCAATTTTTTTTAATTTCAGAATTCAGAGTACTCTGGTAATTTAAGAATTCTACAGCCGGTATGTTATTTTCAACATTTTATTTTTATTTTTTTTTGGAGTCATGAATGCTTATTTAAAAGGAAAAAAAGTAATTTTTTTCGTATTTTTATTGTTTCACACAATATTTACATACAAATTATTTTTCCATACGCTAATAATAAGCAATTAATGTGCTTAAAAATAATTGTAAAATGTAGTAAACCTTCATACAATCAGTTTTAATTAATTAAACAAAATTATTTTTACTGCACAACAGAACAAAACCTGAATTCAATATATATTTATAAAATATTTCTTAAATGTTTTCTCCTTCTATACGAAAAAAAGTTCTTCGTTATGTTGTAATGAAGTTATTTCGCACTATTGCAACAATACCAACGTTCAAGATAACTCGCCAAGTTAGCATTTCCGATTTCACATGTGTGGGATGCGCTGAATCGGCAAACCATATTTTTCGTTTCATATATTGTCGTCAATAAGTTGCCATAGTACATTATTGCAAGCTCTTCCAGAAAAATATCGCAATGATTGCCTGGACTGGAATTGTTGCGTGAGAAAAATGCGTTGTCTAATACTGCGACTTATCAGCAACCAACGGAATTAAACACTCAAATTTCCAGGAAGCTGTGAGAGTTACAAATTTATCAGAATATGAGGACATTATCAATGAAGTGTTGGGCGAGGTAGCTTCATTGACGAATTTAAGGTATTACTTGCGACAACTTTTTTTGAAAAAAAAAGGAAATATGGGGATTTGCTTGTTGTTTTTGGATTTGCTTAGTACATTTTACGAAAATTATGCTAAAATTAAGAAGGAAAAAAAAGAAATTATGATTACAAAATCGGGAAAAGATCGGTAAAAATTAACATAAAATAACATAAACGTGGCCCATTCTGTACCAAAAGTTTGTTAACAAATTTTCGATTCTGATTTTTTTTCCAATGGGGTTGCGCATATTGGTATTTTAAACATTTGCAGACCTAGTGCATTCCCCAGGAGCTGGTACCACTTTTTAGCGCTGCACCATATAGGCGATACCAATTACAGCAAGTAATTTTGACGCCCAGTTTCCTCCATAGAGGGAGGTACCTGAGCTCTTGACAATGCTAATTTTGTACTAGGATTTAATTTTGCAGAGAGCATCCAAGCCAAAAAGACACTCTAAGGATCTTTCACATGCCGTATAATCATACGACATGACCGCTGTCGATTTTCTGCATCAAGAAAGTCCACCGACTTGGGCAGGAGTCCAACCCGCAACCTTGGGTGCAGAAGGCCAGCGACAAACCAACCACGCTACCCAGCCGGCGTCAATTCTGATTGTATTGCTCTATTATTGATTTTTAAAATGACGTTCAGGATAGGAGATATTTCAATTTTTACAAAAACTAGAGTGCTTTATCTTAGTTATTATATGAAATTGCTTAATAAAAACAGTGATTATATTCACATGAGGGAGTGTAAATTTTGTTATAAAACAGTGGTTGATAAATTTGTAGGTTAAAAAACTTCTACTATTATACAGAACATCCACAAAACATTTAAGTTAATTATTTTCAAAACTTTTTGAGCAATCACTGGCCCCTTTGAGCATTTTCAAAAAAAAAAAACACACACACACACACATTTTGAGTAAAATGCATTTTAATGTGTGATATTTTTCTTAAAGTAATTGCATTTGCTTTTACTAAAACACTTACAGTTTTGGTTTTAGTGAACGGAAAATAATAAACTTGGTATTTTTTAAGCTAATAAGATGGTCTTTAAATACAAAATCTTAAAAAAAATGTCATTTTTTGGCAAAATTCACAATTTTAGGGTAGTCGGAAACCTTAATTGAGCATAAGTGCCAAGAACAAATTTTGCGAATAAACGAACAAACAAATATAACTGTATAATACGTGTAAATTACAGCTTTGAGCAATACGTATGAACAGTTATATGATTTGTACGATAGGGATTGTTAAACCTTTCGGGGGGACAAAAGTCCCTAGTTTCATATAAAAAAAGGTGGTTTATAAATTTGTCGAAATTGATTGCTGCTTAACATTTAATCGTGATATAATTTGGTAGATATTTATCTTATTTAATGTCTCTATAAGTGATTGTAATTTTTTGGTAATCCATGTTTTAATAATTTTCATCATCTATGTTTTTATTTATAACATTATTTCTTTTTAAATTAACCAAACTATATTTAATCATTTTTTAACTATCTTTTATTCCCTTTTCTTCTGTGTTTAGAATTAAATGTTATTATATATATATGTACTTTATATGTTTTACACAAAATGTACAGTTTCAAGCTGATTTTCTTAAAATAATTTGTTATTAGAAGACCCATGAGCTTGGCAATTGCGTTTCAAGAGAAGAAATTAATCTTCCAGAGGAATAACTCTAATTACTCATTTGTCTATTTCTGTGTTCCAACAAATAAGTTTAAAACTATTAATATTATTCCCTTATCTTAATAATATTCTAAAACAAGGATAATTGAGAGTTGTGATATGTAAATAGTTAATTATTTTTATTTCAATTTAAATCGCATACATGCATTTTTTTACGAAACCATTTAAGTATTTTGATTCTATAGTTTTTCATTTTTGCAAAAAATTTTACATTTGAAATTGCATGAATTATACACAAATGAAAACAAAAAAAATTATTTTATGATATTTTTTTAATAAGTAAGAGGTGAATGGAACACTTTTAGATATATATGGTTCTCTATTTCTCTCTTCAATATTCAAGCCACATAGACGCCCTCTAAAAAAACAAATTCAATAACATCCCGCCCTATTCCCTCGACATTTCTCTGTAGTGGTTGGTGCCAATTGAGTGTATATCGACTGTTACAGTCCATAACTTTCTTTTTATTCGTTCCTTCTTTATTGTTTAGAGTCTTATGCGGCAGAATAAACAATAACATCATTACCATCCCGCTCTATTGTAAGGAGGAAGAAAAGAAAAAAAATTACGATGGGGGAGGACACAAACGTCAGAAATAGAAATATTCATATTTCGATTTCGATGTCACAAGTATTTTCCCTCACTGATGCTTGTTGTGCCTTAGGGTGCATGGGAAATTTTTCCTTCTCCTTTATTTGAGATCATTATCTATGGGTAGAGAAAAGTGGAACATTTGAAATATGGAGATGGTGGCCGATGTCAATATGTTCTTTCAAACAATCTTGTTAGGGAGTGTGCTCCAATTGTTTTTCTTGTCTTCAAGTCATATGACATCGATTGATTTCGACTGAAGCGTGTTTCCTTTCATGTAGTTTTATGGGTATGTGATATTTATTAATAAAAGCGTCTAATGAAGACTAATTGTAGTTAAAATAAGTAATTCATTTATAATAATGCACAAATACACAGAAAGAAAAGTAAGAAATAAGGCGATAAACACATTGTATATAGAAAACATTTAGAAAAATTTCTCTTCAATTATAGGTTCTTCCTTTAATTACTTCACGTGTTTAAAAAGTTTAATACGTTAGAAACTTTGATTTTGCAAAAAAGTATAAATGAATACTTAAATTTTGATATTTCTTGCCACTGGAATTCAAATATACATATAAAACTATTTTAAGGGTATTATTACAAGAAAAGCTATTTATATACAACTTTTTGTCAAAAAATAGAGAACAAAACGACATATTTTCCAAACATGCTACTTTTATGAAAATAACTTCTATAATAACAATATTTTGCATTTATATATAGCTAAGATTTCTGTACAGATAAATACGATTTTTGAAATGGAACTAGGGTTTTTGAAATGTATAAAAAGCTGGAGGAGATTTATTCATATTTTAGTGTATCAGAGTAGAAGAAATTTAGAACAAAACACTGGTTATTAATTCAGTTCATCCTAAAATTAAAGCATCCTCTAAAATTAAAGCAAATTTTTCACAAATCATTATTTAGGCTATGTATAGAAGTTCTAGCTATATGCAGCAAAATATTATTATTATAGAAGCATTTTTAATGAAAAAAGAATGTTCTGTCAATATGTTACTTTTTCTGCATTTCTTGCCAAAAAATATCATTTAAATAATTTAACTTGCAATAATATTCTTTAAAGAATTCATATGCATATTCTGATTCCACTGACACCAAATATCAAAAGAAAAATTAACCATTTATAACAGTGTTTTGCAAAATTTTAAAATGTGTGACCCAATTTTCAATTATAGTTTTTATCGCCCTGTCCCATTTAATAATATTGCAATAATATTATACTTTGAAAGCAAAGTTACAATGCATCGTTAGTTTTAAATTTTTTAAAAATATCAATATATGTATTAAACTATGTATATGTTACTATTAAGTTATAGATACTTTAAGTTCATGAATTTTAACTACTGGGAAAATTATGTTACTTTTTTTTTACTAATTTTTAAATTGGAACCGAGTGAAATAAATACCAAACATGTATTTTATTTTTTATTATGTCAGAAAGTACTTTTTTTTGCTTCCTTTCTGTAAGTTAATACTTTTTGAAATAAACTTCTGCTTTCGACTTTTCGATATGTTCGTCCCTCTCGTAGTGTTATCACGTCCCCCTAGGGGACACGCCCCACAATTTGAGAATCACTGATTTATACGCTTTTGCAAAGTCATGGCTCCTACAGTAATCAGTCACTCTAAAGTTGATGTGAATATATTTACTGTAAATGTCTCACTTACCTGAAAGATAAAGTTGTAAGCAAAACATACCTTTATGTGCTACTTTTTGGCTCAAAGTCATTTTATTACAAAAGCTTTGAAGAAGGAATGTGTGTGTTTCTGTGTATCGTTGTAATGTCTCTGTGTTTTGTCGCTATTTGTGTTGTGTGTGTGTGATAATTAACTAAATAAACGTACAAATAAAACCATAAGAAGTCTCTTTAAA
>BMAO01023152.1:0-24356 GCA_019973975.1 Trichonephila clavata | reverse complement strand
GGTCAAAGTACCATTGATGAAACATTTAGTGTCCAACAACGACTGACTTACTCTGTGGCCATCAATTTTGACAATTGATGTTTTCACCAAAATATTGACGGGAAATGCTGAGTGCAAAACAAAATAAAAGTAAGTTGCGTACATGGATTTGGTTAAAATCAATCAATAAAACTATGGCTTCTGGGTGATACATGTTGACTTTTCCATTTCAACAAAGTGAGCGGTAACATTTTGAAGCAATCTTCTTGACTATCCTTTCAAAACAAATCTTGCCTGAAAGCCGCTCGGACTTAAAACATATCCTTAAAAAAAAAAAAAAAAAAAAAAAAAAAAAAAAAATTTTTTTTTTTTTTTTTTTTTTTTTTACCACTTTAATATTTTTTTTATAATACTAAAAACATTTATCAACAGTTGCTTTGCACTGGAATACAACACTTGTCCCAAAGTTACCATTTCTTCTCTGGGCTTCAAATCTGTTCGTCGCTCCAATGGCTCTGCTGGTATATCCGATCTAGCCACAAGAGGACCGTTGTAAAATCGCCTCCTTGATTCCATTCTTTCTTTATTGCAATGTCGTATCCAAGAGATATTGAAACCCTTCTACAGACATGACATCTGTATAATGCAATACATTCAATACATCATTTTCAATCACCATCTCTCCATCCATTAAACGTCCTTTGTAATCCACATAAAGTCCTTGTAAGTTGTATACCATTTTGTAATAACTATATCCTGGCTCCCAAATCTTGGATGCGTTACTCAGGGCCTCGGTAGACGTTTTTGCATGCACTACGGCCTCATTGGCGCTTAATCCTTCCCAAAACGAATGCTTTACAAATACATCGTTTTGGTACCCGATGGATCCAAACATTTGATACAAGTGTTCAAAAGTACCTTTGGCTCCCGACAACACCTGAGTCACTAAACATCCTTGGCTCATCTCGGCTTTTTGTTGAAACTTTTCCAAAGACTCGCGTCCCCATTCATACAAAGTTTGTATTTCTTGTAAAGTCAAAGCAAAACACATTTGTCTTTGAAATACATTCAAGTAAAATTGCCTCATTTGATCAATGTATTCAAAGGTTTGTTGCGAGCCATAACAATCATACAAAACTTGAAACGTTTTGCTTAAATCACTATGTTTGTAAGGCAAAAAATGAATATCGTTAAATTTGGCAAAATACCCGACCAACATGTCTTGAGTCGGAGTGAGTTTCGGTCCTTGCATGACAAAACATCCCAGTTGAGATTCTGGATTCAAAATGGTGGCACATTCTGCTTGAGAGAGCGCATTCGGTACCAAATACAAATTACATTCATCCCCGTCAAAATCAGCATTCATGGCTTGCACCACTTCCAAAGGAATGCCAAAACAATCATATTCCCAACCCGGTGAACTCACTTTTAAAGCAATAAAATTTCCCGGTTGTAACGAGGGCATCCTATTCAAAATAATCCATTGATTTTGGATATTAAACTTTTTGACCACGTGGGCTGGAAGTTGAATTTGATTGGGACGTAAACTGGCATCCGGCACAATCATTCCCTCATGGATAAGATGCACCTTTTCCCAAACGCCACTTGCCGGATCAAAGTGGATTTTCCACACGACCGACGCTGCAAACTTCCATAATTTAGAGGGGCTTCTACAATTTGTTTGTAAAATAAACCCACTTTGCTTGGAGATTGAACAGTTTGGGTCCGACTCGTCATGGGTAATCCTTGCACAAATTTCATAATTTTTTCATACACCAAGGTAGAAACCACTTGCCAAAAAATGGGATCGGGTAACACTAAAAAATCTTGATCAGTTTTCACGTTTGCTTGAGCCTTTAATCGTTTTAAAATGGGTAGTTCAAACGCATATTTAGGTGTGTATACGGCAAACGATTGAACGGGATACGTTTTAAAATGATTGTTGTAATAAAAATGTCCACAACACAAGGTGTAAGGAGTAGAGGGTAAAAGTGTCTTGCATATTGAACACTTGTCTGCAAAAAGGTGATCTTTACGCCACGCTTTGAGTAGTTCAATAACTTGTTCGGGTGTTTTTTGAACGGGACAATCTTTAAAAGACAAGATTGAAAAAGAATACTGATCCACCGACATAATGACAGAAAATTATCCCAGACGTAGAAATGGAAGTGAATTTTATTCCAAAAGAAAGAAACCTTTTGTCAAGGATCCCTATTTTGGAGGTGAACGGTATGCTAGGGATAAAGATGGAAATCAATTGTATCCAAACTCGGATAAACCTTTTGCTCGAAACAAAAAGAATGAAGAATATTATGCCAAGGATTTTCAGGGAAACGAAATGTATCCAGTTCAACAAGGAAAATCTAAAATAATACAGGATAATAATGGAAAGTTTCAATTTGCCCGAATGTCTGATGGCACAGAAAGATATCCACAAGACGCCAAAGAAAATGAGTATTATTTGGAGAGGGATGGTAAACCTTTATTGTTACGAAAACCCAATGGAGAGTATTACTTGGCACAAAATAGGAAAGGTTACAAGTTGATTCCCTGGAATTTGTTGGCCGAGTATGCGATCGATAACGAACCATACTTGTTTACAAAAGATGTTTTGGGAAATAATGTATACGTCCGTCAGTCAGAGTTGCCACAAAGACTAAGTGCCATATGTCAGTGCGTCTGCAATATATTATTTGATTGTCCAGTAGCACTGAATGCTCTGGGATGTTGCTTATTACAAGCTTACTAAAAAAAAAAAAAAAAAAAAAAAAAAAATTTTTTTTTTTTTTTTTTTTTTTTTTTACACACGTTGTCGATTTCAATTTCTTTTTCAAGAGTACCACAGACAAAAGTGGTTTACCATGTGCTTATGGGAATAGCTGTAAAATGCAAACGGGTATTTCTTTTACAGTCCATGCCATACAAGGAAACTCGGTTTCCTCGCCCATGTTCGAGCAGCACACACAATTTTCCAAAAACTCCACAGTTGCAGGTTTTAAAGCTTAAACTTTTCAGTTATCGGTGTTACTGTCAACCAGACCTTGTTATTTTTATCCCTGTACTCTACGCGTTGGTTCAGACTTTCCTCAGTCCTCTCATTTAAAACAGGTGGCAAGTCCATCAATGAAGTCAAAACCCTTTTCCCCTCGGAGCGGGAATAGCGTCGGGAATAGCGTGTACGGTTCATTTCCAGAAAAGCCACAGTCGAAAAGGATTCCTCGTTAATCCATCTCTCGGCTGGATCCCGCGAGGTCCAAATGCGTACACTCGCTTGGGCAAGATGAATTTTCATATAGTAAAATGGACGAATACATGGGTAAATCACCAAATCCAGCCATGAATCGGGTGTTATGATGCCTTCATCCAAGACATAATGGGACATGAATGCCTGACCTCCTTCGTTGCTAGCTTCTCCCTGATATAGAAATCCAGTTTCGGTCCGCACAAACTCGATCCGCACGATCCGATCGTTCCAATCACGACCCTGCAATTCGAATCGAGTCCCAACAGGTAGATTTAAAACGTACTTTTCCACAAAGGCTGGAAATATTTTTCTAGGTAGATCAATCCGGTAAAGGGAATAGTTTAACCTCTTTAAAATAGGAATCATCTCTACAGAATCAGAGTCAGCTGAAACTGTAATAATTGGTAGCTATAAATCTGCAAACTTTATAATGTATTGTACCAAAAGACTTGCAACTTTACCTAGTGACATCCAGTCAACTGAAGCTGTAATGAAAAGTTAAAGGAACGATCAAACCTTTATACAGCAACTACAAAAAAAAAAAAAAAAAAAAAAAAAAATTTTTTTTTTTTTTTTTTTTTTTTTTTTTTTTTTTTTACTTGTAGAGAACAGGATAGACTGTTCATTTACTTTTTCATTTACAAATAGGTTCACACACAAATGTTATTTCTCTTTACTTTTACATTTACAATATTTCATAAACATGTTTATTCTCTTTAAGAATTTCAACGTGTCTCTTACTTTAAGAATTTCAACGTGTCTCTTACTTTAAGAATTTCAACGTGTCTCTTACTTTAAGAATTTCAACGTGTCTCTTACTTTAAGAATTTCAACGTGTCTCTTACTTTAAGAATTTCAACGTGTCTCTTACTTTAAGAATTTCAACGTGTCTCTTACTTTAAGAATTTCAACGTGTCTCTTACTTTAAGAATTTCAACGTGTCTCTTACTTTAAGAATTTCAACGTGTCTCTTACTTTAAGAATTTCAACGTGTCTCTTACTTTAAGAATTTCAACGTGTCTCTTACTTTAAGAATTTCAACGTGTCTCTTACTTTAAGAATTTCAACGTGTCTCTTACTTTAAGAATTTCAACGTGTCTCTTACTTTAAGAATTTCAACGTGTCTCTTACTTTAAGAATTTCAACGTGTCTCTTACTTTAAGAATTTCAACGTGTCTCTTACTTTAAGAATTTCAACGTGTCTCTTACTTTAAGAATTTCAACGTGTCTCTTACTTTAAGAATTTCAACGTGTCTCTTACTTTAAGAATTTCAACGTGTCTCTTACTTTAAGAATTTCAACGCGTCTCTTACTTTAAGAATTTCAACGCGTCTCTTACTTTAAGAATTTCAACGCGTCTCTTACTTTAAGAATTTCAACGTGTCTCTTACTTTAAGAATTTCAACGTGTCTCTTACTTTAAGAATTTCATCGCGTCTCTTACTTTAAGAATTTCACCATATCTCTTTGTTAAACTCTTTTACAGAGAACCATTCTACATGCATCAGATTGCATGGACAGTCAAATTAAATTTGGTAGAGTCACACCGAATCTCTCTGCCCGACCATTTCCATCAGTTGCTCAATATTTTGCACACACATCCACCCATCACCATGGCCGAGATGCCCACTATAGCAAAATAATAGAAACGTTTTCTGGAGCGTTCCATGCATTCATCCAGGGTTTCCATGAAAGATTCGGCCACCTTCAGAGCAATAAATTTAACTTCAAACATTTTCACGGGAAACTTTTCGTACAAGAAGCGTAAATGCAGCATAAATAAAAGGAGGAGGTATGATTCCGTGACCAAGTGTATCTTTCCAGGGGGAGGTTTCAAAGCATCCAGCCATTGTTTCACTTCCGTTTCCATGTTGTTGGGAGGAGATAATTTGTCCACATTCTTTTGTATAATGGCCGCTAGTCTAATATTGACTCGAATGTTGTTGGACATTAAAATGTAATGAATCCATTGGGACAGCTGCAACTGCCGTTGCGAAAGGGGTATTTTTTCTAATGGTAAACGTAAAACTTCCAATTCCTCAGAAAACTCACTGGCCAAGTCCACAAGCATTGTCATGTTTAAAGGTGCCATATAATGGACTTTTTGCCAAACGTTTGACATGAGATGAGGTATGGAGTCAACCAGTAGCTCACCAAGCTTTTAAACTATTCTCTTAAAAAAAAAAAAAAAAAAAAAAAAAAAATTTTTTTTTTTTTTTTTTTTTTTTTTTTTTTTTTTAGATTGCTTGTTGTGACACAGACAGAATGTTTGAAATTTTTTCCACAATTGCTCTTATTACAGAGAATTATTTTATTCTGCATGTATCAAATGCTTTGGTTAAATGAATGGTTTTCACAACACGTTATGAAATCCATACTGTGGAGCAACCCTCACACTCGGGGTTTTTCAATTTACATTCGAGTCTCTCATTACGTTTGCGTATGTATGCCTCCAGAATACTTTCTGGTTCCTCTTTGGACGACCCCATGCAATCTTTCAGGTTAGAGTTGTCCCTGGAATCTTTCAGGTTAGAGTTGTCCCTGGAATCTTTCAGGTTAGAGTTGTCCCTGGAATCTTTCAGGTTAGAGTTGTCCCTGGAATCTTTCAGGTCGACCTTTGTAGAGCGAGTAGATTCTTCCTCCTCAGGAATACAACTGAGTGACAATCTATTCCAATAACGTTCGTAAATAATTTGGTTTTCGCAAGGCAATTGCAGAAAGATGGGTTTTCCTTTCAGGCGTTCAAGAGGCCAGGTCTTGGGATATACGGGCAAAGGCTTTTCTAGAGGGTTGATGGACAGTGGAGGGTTGAATAAACAGTCTTGAAGGGATGTGTCAGACAAGGGTTTACCTTCCATACAATCGCTCATATCAACATTTGGGAATGGCTCCTGTTCTCCAACTCGAAACAGGCTCTTAAAAGATTTCCATAGCTTCTGGTACCAGCGATCAGAAGACATGATGCGCTTGAAAATAAAAATTGGAATGCCAAGCCAAAGCCAACAATAAAAACTTTGTTGAGAATATTCTGAGACGAGATGGAGGCACAAAGTGTCTCCACGAAAACTTGCAACTTGCATCAAGCTTTCCACTTTTAAAATGTATCCTTAAAAAAAAAAAAAAAAAAAAAAAAAAAAAAAAAAAAATTTTTTTTTTTTTTTTTTTTTTTTTTTACTTGTATATATCAGTTTTGGCGGTTGTTTCTTTTACATTTAGAAATAGAATCACACACAAATTTTTTTTTCTTGTTACTTTTTTATTCTTTACGAATCACCATGCACCAAATTGCAAGCTTCTCGTTTAGTCAATCGTCTCCACAACAAGTAGGCTTTTGTGATGGCACAACTTTTTCGGTGGCACATTTTGCAGGGATATTTCAATTTATTCGGTTCGGGATCCAAATAAACGTTCATTTGCTCGGGAGCCATTCTTTTCAACGACATTAACAAACCCGCCACATAGACATCCATAACTTTACATTCGACGAGAGCTTCCATCACACGTGTTTCCCATTTGGCCACGAGAGGATATCGAAACCAGAGCGTGTCCATGACCACCACACATTCCGATTCGTCTACCGCCAACGCTGCCAATCCTCCTGGTTGATGGCGAGATATAAACTGAACGGGAGGTTCAGCATTTACCCAAGACGTGGATTCCATAGCATCCATGATCTATCCACCTTGTTTAATACAGTGGTTAAATGTAGCGGTTAAATGGCAGTTTTAGTGGTTAAATATAACGATTAAATGTAGTGGTTAAATAGCAGTTATAGTGGCTAAATATAACGATTAAATGTAGTGGTTAAATGCTTTTAGCAACAAAAGCTTTAAAGGTTTTAAGCTTTCCATTTAGAAATGAATCAATTCAATGACGATTCGCCCTCCGTCGCACATTTCTTGACACTTTCCTCCTTGGTGTCTTCCTCAGCGGGCCTCTTCTTTTTCGTCTTGTCCAGCTGTTCTCGACGCCATTCGGCCAGGTCGGCCGTTTGCCCACGTACATACTCGACGTACATGTCTTTATACTCGGTGTGGGTGCAGGTTTCATTAAAAATGCTTTCCAAAAATGATCGGCATTCTTGGGGTGTATTCACCACGTCATAGCGGTACAACAGGCGGACGGCTCGGACGTGTTTGCCACGCAAATCTTGGGCGTCGTATCGAAACAATTCCACATATTTCTTGGGATCGTCTCCCTGGTAGCCATCCATGGCAAAGAATTCGTAAATGGTTTTGGGATCCGTGACTTTGTTCAAAATACTCCCCAATTTGATCAAATCCGAAGATCGGACATAATCTCGACCCAAAATACGTTCAACACAATGTTGTTCGTCCAAGGTGGCATTTTTGGAACGTTGCGTCCAGATTTTGAGCAAATCCTGGTGAAGATTCGAATCCATCAGGTAGGGAGCCTGGCGAGACAATTCCAAGACATGGGACCAGGGTAGATGGAAAGAATCAGACACTCTCTTCAAGATGCGTGTGACAAGAGTCTCATAGGTGAGATGTGGATTGTCAGAGGTTTCAATCTCTCGTGCAAAGAGACCGTAGGGTGAAAATTGTTTGTCCTCCATGATACTTGATTGTAGAGTAAACGTCAAGCGTTTGACTTTTAAACTATCATACCAAAAAAAAAAAAAAAAAAAAAAAAAAAATTTTTTTTTTTTTTTTTTTTTTTTTTTATAGTAAGCTTGAAGAATTTTCATTTTACAGCTTGGCAAGTATGATGGCAGAAATCTGGTGAAAGGATATTTACTTGAACAAGTGTTGTGAAAGATATTACTAGCAAGTGTGCTGAAAGAATTTACTTGGCAAGTGTGCTGAAAGATTATCAAATGTGACAAGGTATATTGTTTTTACGTGTCGGGAACCACTACCATAACTTTTGGATTCAATGATCGCAAGACATGAATCGTTTGAGGCATCCGAGTAAACACTTTGGATGAATTTTGTTTATTGTTGAAATTGCTTTTAAACTCAGACTCGGTCACCATTTGAAAAAATTTTTCTCTGGGTGATTCCATTGTTTCCTCCATAGTCTCATCACCAGAGGCTTCCCTAGTTTCATTGGGAGCCTCGTCACCAGAGTCTTCCCTGGTTTCATTGCGAGTCTCGTCATCAGGGGCTTCCCTGGTTTCATTGCGAGTCTCATCACGAGAGGCTTCCTCCGTTTCGTCTCGAGTCTCATCACCAGAGACTTCCATTGTTTCGTCTCGAGTCTCGTCATTTTGACCCTCCCTAGTCATTTCTCGTTGAATATTTAGAATAGCTTCCTTCGTTTCGTCTCGAGTCTCGTCATTTTGACCCTCCCTAGTCATTTCTCGTTGAATATTTAGAATCGCATCCTTTGTTTCATCCACCCTAGGTTTTAGAGAGGCAGGGGAGAGGTATTGCTTCAAGAGTTGCATTTCCATTTCTCGCTGCCTTTCCACGTCTGTAATAAATTCTCGTATCCATTGAGACACGTTGACTGTGTGTTCGTGAGGGCTCTCGACCACTACCAATTTCGGGGAGGGTTTGTAGGAACGTTCAAATAATCGGGGACCCATCACATAGGCCCATCCAGTATCGAGGGCGTTGGAAAATCTTTCGGCCATGGGTACATTTTCACGGTACAGAATTCGATAAGCCACGTCCCTGGGGACCAACTGGGCCCGTTCAGTCTGTGTGGGAAAGATTTGGAAAGAGGGTAACACGTCTCGTCCCCGGACCAGGTCATGCAGAAAACGTTTGGCAAAGGCACTGCCATTTCTTTTACCGAGCAGGTGGGCGAGATCAAAGATGCGGAAATATAATAAACTATCGGCACCTACCAAGACACCCAGAAAGGGGCCGTGGGAGTGGAGAGCCAGCTGAAACCA
This sequence comes from Trichonephila clavata, assembly GCA_019973975.1. NCBI lineage: Eukaryota > Metazoa > Arthropoda > Arachnida > Araneae > Nephilidae > Trichonephila > Trichonephila clavata. The sequence goes on along the minus strand of BMAO01023152.1, from coordinate 15,271 downwards.
CATGATGAGAGAAGTGTGAATCTAGATGCTGCAAACGATGCACGAGCAAATTTTTTGTCTGTTTGCAGATTAATCCACAATTACTCTTGCAGAGCTTTTAAGTTACCATGATAAAAAAAAAAAAAAAAAAAAAAAAAAAAAATTTTTTTTTTTTTTTTTTTTTTTTTCATAACTTGTAACTTGTGCTAACAACTGTAATCAAAAATTCATAGTAAAAAGATATTGTTTTGAGAGCTTTGATGTAATCGGTAGTCAAATACTTTTGGGGGTTTCACAATACAGGTGTAAATGTCCACAACTCTCCATTCGGTAGTCGGGCTGTCCTTGTCGGTATTCTCGTGCCACGTTCCAATTCCCTGTGTAATCCACTACTGGATGGAGAGGATGAAGCATGTACCCTTTGCAATACGGTGGGCAAGGGCACTTTAGTAAAATTTGGAGTAGGCTTCACTATAGCGACGGATCGTTGAACATTGGAATCTCTTTCTTTCCACGTAAAATGCATTTCGTTTTGAAAATGTCTTTGACTCTGCTCCTCTTTACTAAAAGGCATCGTATAAGGTGCACTCTGATTGTTACTCTTGTTTTGGCGCATGACCCACAAATTCATGATTCTTGCTTTGCTTACTCATCTTTCTCCTCCAGCAATTGGTTCAAGCTAGTAATGATTCGTTTGCCCTGTGATTGAGCGTGTCTCACAGGTTTCATTTGCAGATACGCTTCCAATTGCCAAAGATGTGGGTTTTTGCGATGGATACTCCAAAAAGTTTGAGAGTACGACCTTACGCAAACGGTGATGGTGTGAAATTTCAGTTCCAAACTAGGATAATGATAGATGAACGAACGTAGGATCAAATTACGCATAGCCGCGGGGGTCACAATGCCATCCTCAGTTACATAGGGTGCTACCAAAGGATGGTTTTCTTTGTAAAAGAATCCAGTTTCGGTACGTTCAAATTTGATATTCACAAAACCATGGATTTTGGAAGCATATCCATAAAATTCCAGATGAGTACCAACTCGACAAGGTAAAATTTGATTTTCCACCAAGATGGGAAATGTGACCTTGGGAACAATAATGAAGTAATAATGGTCCGACTTGAAAATTTCAATCATGATGAAAGTGTTGAATGTAAGACTCGGCTCTCAGTACTTAAGTGATACACAAAAAAAAAAAAAAAAAAAAAAAAAAAAATTTTTTTTTTTTTTTTTTTTTTTTTTTTTTTTTTTTAGTGTATAGTTTGTAATTTGTTCTCTGACAAAAGTTTTGCACAACAAAACAAAATGATGATTTTTCTTGCCATCATTTGGGAGCAAACAAATACCTTTGGTTCCATCTTGACCAAACTCTGGATTGTCGTTTCAACACGAGAATCTGGTTTCTCTATTGTTTCATCCAATTTCATGGGAATAGAAGAGCACGTTGTTTCCTCAGATTCCATGGGAATGGATGAGTTGGTTGTTTCATCCGATTCCATGGGAATGGAGGAATTTAATAACGTTCTTTCATCCGATTCCACGGGAATGGATGAGTTCAATGACGTTCTTTCATCCGATTCCATGAGAATAGATGAGTTCAATGACGTTCTTTCATCCGATTCCACGGGAATGGATGAGTTCAATGACGTTCTTTCATCCGATTCTATGGGGAGGGAGGAATTCAATGAGGTGGCTTCAACAGAGTAATCGTGGTCAGAAAAATTTATCTCTATTCTTTCATCAGACTCCATGGTCAAGTCAACCATTTCACTAGATTCCACGGTCAGGGCAGCAGTTTCATGAGTGACCAGGAAAGCAGTCTCCCCACTCGTGAGGCAAGCAGTTTCACCCGTCGTAAGGCAAGTGGTTTCAATCACGGGTTGAGATACATTGTGAGGATCGGATAAAATTGAGTCGAAAAATAATTCTTCTTTCGGGTTGGGGTAATCTGTGGAGATTGGAGCTTTCACTGGAATCCATTTTTGAGATTTGACTTCTTCTCGACGAACTCTGTACACATCGAGTTTGAAACGATGAATCCACTCGGGTATAAACACACTTTTAGCGTCAGGCAAGTCCACCAGGGTCAAGGTAGGACCCTTTTTAAACTTGTCGGTAATCTTTCGCATACCTGATGGGTGAGCATAGCCCATGGTGAGGGCCTTTAAGAATAAATCTCTCATCGTGACATTTTCAGAATGCAGGATGGAAAACAATCCTTGGATGTTGACTAAACGGGTATTGTGGATAGTCTTGGGATACAAACGATGAGAAGGTAAGACATTTTTGCATGGAAACACAAAGGAAGTAAACTTGGAGTGAATATGGCGAATCTTTAACAGTTGACCAAGATCCCAAACACGAAAGTACAAAAGACCATCCACCCCAATCAAGACTTGGACTGGGGGGGCTGAAGCATTAAGAGCCAACTGGAACCACATGGCAAGATGTTGAGCTGCAGTTCATAAAGTGTTTTATACTAAGCATCGTAAAAAAAAAAAAAAAAAAAAAAAAAAAAAAAAAAAATTTTTTTTTTTTTTTTTTTTTTTTTTTTTTAAATATGAAAGATACAACTTTAAACTTACAAAGTTTATTGTTTTCAAGCTTGCAGATCACACAAAGGCAGTTCATGTTTGTAGATTAAAAAAGTCAATTAAGGCTTGCAGATCACACAAAGGCAGTTCAGGCTTGTATATTAAAAAAGTCAATTAAGGCTTGCAGATCACACAAAGGCAGTTCAGGCTTGTAGATTAAAAAAGTCAATTAAGGCTTGCAGATCACACAAAGGCAGTTCAGGCTTGTAGATTAAAAAAGTCAATTAAGGCTTGCAGATCACACAAAGGCAGTTCAGGCTTGTAGATTAAAAAAGTCAATTCCGGCTGGCAGCTAACACACAGACGTTACGCATTTGGTTCTTCTTCCCTCCAGCGGAAACACTTTATCATTTCGTGGACCATGATATCGGCGCGGTGTTCTTTTCCCACATATTGCATCACGTCGGGAAGGAGGCGGTCTAAATACATAAACGTCGCCAGATCCGTGGCTCCAATCGAAAGGTCCCATCCATGATTGTCCCTTTCCAGGTAGTCTTTTAATAAACGAGACTGTAAAAAGTGTTCCAGCTCCTCTTGGGGGACTCGAACAATGTCGTGATGATCCCAACCTTCATCTTCTGTCATGAGGGAATGGGAATGCTTTAAATTTTTTACAATGTCCTGGTATGAAAATGCTTGCAGGCTTTCCAGACTCGGGCGAATCTCAATTTGCTTGTTGTCGAATGGACTGGCAAAAAAGATGCGACAAGGCACCCATTGTCTTTGATAGCGCATCCACTCAATGGAAACGAAATAGTCGCAATTGGGTCGGCTGGCCATGACTGGAACAAGAACTGGAGCAGCAAGGAGATGCGTTTGAGAGGCAATGAGCAGCTGATGTAAAGTCGTTGAGACGTGTGCTCGCTTATAAAGGCACCAAGCAAAAAAAAAAAAAAAAAAAAAAAAAAAAAAATTTTTTTTTTTTTTTTTTTTTTTTTTTTTTGCAATGATGGTATCAAGCTTCAAGAGTCTTCTTCATCGATGGAATTGAGCAAGCTTTGTATCAATTGTTCCATCGTGCCTGGTATAAACTCCAACTCTGCTGTCGCGTCATCCTCGGAAAGACTTTCAGATATCATGTCATCCTCGGAAAGACTTTCAGATATCATGTCAGATTCAGAATCCGAATATGGATAGCCATCAGAATTTGAATTAGTTTCAGAATCCGTGTCGGAGATTACAGCTTCCGCGTCAGAACCAACAATGTCTCGTAAAACGCTAAAGGCGAATCCAGAGGGACCACACCCAATTCGAGTTTTATCTCTTTTGCGTATTTTACCACGACAATAAGGACATGTATCTTTTTGGCTCTCCACCCATTGTTGTAAACACTTTGAATGAAACGTGTGTTTGCATAGAATCAGGGTGTAGAGTTCAGAATCATCATCACAGCTCAAACATATGGAGCAATTCATTTCAGCTTCATTGTTGGAATGTGACATCTTTGACCCTAGAAATGGATCCAAGCACATGGAATGTGCCTTACGATTTCTGGAGGGTCCCCAGTGAAACCAACTTGTTTCACCAAAATGAAAAAATTATCCACGGGTGACAAAAGAATGTCGGGTGTCTTGTGATGTACTGCGAGAGATGGAGGCATATTGAATCATATTCGCTTTAAAAGTCCAAGCAGATGACATCGAGCTTTAAACATATAAAGCATTACTAAAAAAAAAAAAAAAAAAAAAAAAAAAAAATTTTTTTTTTTTTTTTTTTTTTTTTTTAAACAATATATCTCAAGGTAGCAGCTTTGCGAATTTCTTTTGTTGGTTCTTAGTGAAGCAGGACATGTCTATCACGACGCTTTACAAGCTCATCAATTCCTCTTCGAATATTGTCGTTCGTTGTCCAATTTGTTTTGAATCCATGACCTTTGGACAATACTATTATAGACATGCTTTGAAAGAACATTCTTTAAAGAATCGTAAAGAGTGCATTTTTTGTATGGGGTTTAAATCTTGGCCTCATGGGCAAAGAATGAAGCGTGAGAATGTGCAACATGTCGTGGAATGCTTGAAAGGTTTTGTGGCTCATAGAAAAGATGATGACCCACCCCTGGATTACGAGGACGACATCCTGTGCGAATGTACGTATTTCATCTCAATACCCCACCCCATGTATGATCGTTGCAAAAATCCATCGTATGTGGGATTTTACGATTCAGTGTTTGAAAAACCCAACCTGTGGCCCCGTGGAATCGAATTTAGTGAAGCCAGTGGTTTGGGAAAGGACGTTCACGGAATCATCCAACGCTACCTGTGCCAAGACCTGGATTGGTTTCACATTATGGTGAAACACGACGTCTTTCCTCTATTTTGTCAGGAGATGGAAGCCATTCGTGACGAATTTGTCATTTTACCCTTCTGGTGTCTGTGTGACGGATTGGAAGGCAAAATACAACATCGGCACATGATTCTGGCTTGTGAAAAGGAGAGCTCGTTTCAAAACATTTGGAAACATAAAATTCGTTATGATTTTCCCCACACGGGACGGGCCAAGAAATGCGTGAAAGTTCGAGATGCTTTTCACTTGGCTCGGACCCTGGTGTACGTGAGCCAGCCCAAGGCCACGTGTGATGGTAGGATCCCAGACAATGTAGAAGAAGGGAAACATACCTCCCATTTCCATATGAATCGACCTATGCATCCGCATAGCATTGCCGTTTTATGTACTCTGTTTCCCGACGGGATACAAAGGTTACTCGTGGAGCAGAATGGGAACAAGAATGTGGTGCGGTGGGATCCATATGCTCAACGTGGGCCAGACAAATGGCGTCATTTGAAATGGGTGGTCCCTATTAAAGTGACGGGTTGGAAGTTTATCCGTTGCAAGATTCCCTTTGAAGGTGAAACGTATTTTACGTTGTACGGTGACAAGAAAATAAATTTCAAAGAGTCCCTTCACGTTCTCATGGACGAAATGTACGTTTTATCCCCAAAGCAACAAAATGTCATGAATCAAATCAAGAAAATTAAAGAAAAGATGCAAAAGGAACGGGACGATTATTGGAAACCGATCGTGGCCGATTTAAAGAGGGAATGTGACGTTTTTAAAAACGAGTGGAAATCTAAAGAAAATGAGTGGAAAGCTGAAAGAAATGTTTTGAAATCGGAAAGAGACACCTTTAAAGCCGAAAGAGATGTATTTAAGATTGAAAGAGATGTACTTAAGACTGAAAGAGATGTATTCAAGACAGAAAGAGATGTATTTAAGACAGAAAGAGATGTATTTAAGACTGAAAGAGATGTATTTCAAGTCGAAAAGGATAGTTTGTTGTTGGAAAATGTTGGACTGAAAAGAATGTTGATCCATTGAACTCGCATGTTTTCCGAGATGGGAAAAACTTTTAGTGGCTGGAAAATGAACCCTTCTTTGACACCCTAGGTGAAAATACCTGCAACACGTGAGGACTGTAAAAATGTAACATGGTTTTGAAAAAACTTTACCTCAAAGTCTGTCAAGTGGTAAAACGGTTTTCAGACATGTGTACATTTTATGTTAAGACTGTAAAAATGTGTCGCGGTTTTGGAACACTTTATGTTATTGGACTGTAAAAATGTGTCGCGGTTTTGGCACACTTTATGTTATGGACTGTAAAAAAATGTGTCGAGGTTTTGTCATTGTTTTATTACAGTGTCTATAATAAATAAAAAAATTTAAAAAAGTGTTTTTGTTGTTTTTTTAATTACTTTACTGTTTTATGAATACATATTACTACATCCCTTGGATGTGATGTTGATCATTGGGCGGTTGTTACTCTTTTCATGCATAAATATTATTACACATTCCTCTATTTGGTCTTGTGGCTAATGTGTCCCGACCCCATGTACCAGATCCCTTTGAATACGTCTCATGGATCGTCACTTGACCATGGTTCAAAATTACGCCAAATTATGTAATGTTCACCCAAAGATTTTTACCCTACGCTAGTTACTTTCCCCGCTTTCCATAAGTCGTATCAACTTTTGCGCCCCACGTTTGAAATTGAATCGTGGGGGGTGAGCAGCTTTCCGTATGCCATTTCCTTTTGTACACTTTTATCAGGGGCCCCGTTGTCTTTACCGCTCTACCATTCACCTATGGCAATCACTGTAAAATAGGAAACGCCTCTCGTTTTACAGTCATTACCATAGGTTCCATACAGTCGGTCGAATAAATAGTTGAGCACCGTGACCCTTTCAAAAAATGATTGAAAGTGGAAAACGACCTTTTTTGAAAGGAAACCCCATCCTCGGCTCTTTTTGTAAGAATCTTGTCCCCTACGTTGTATTTCAGGTATAAAATCCCATGGCTCTTTTTGTAGAATCTTCTTTCCACCTACCCTCCCGTTGCGTTTCAGGTCTAAAATTCAATATGATACGACTCTTTATGAATGCACCCTTTCCACTACCCTCCCGTTGTGTTTCAGGTAACCCTCCACCTTAGAATGGTTCTTTTTCACCTACCCCCGCCGTGGTGTTTAAGTGGAAATCCACCTTAGGATTGCTCTTTCTGTATGAATTTTGTCCCATTTCCCCCTTCTTTTTACCCTCATGTTGCATTTTCAGCTCAAAACAAAGTCTGTCCGAAAGTCTGTCTCAGAGCTTTTCATAATGAACAAACAAACTTTTTTCAAATTCCTCCGAAAAATATTTTTGATGGAGGCGAGAAAATTTTTCAGCCCATCCCAGACGAATGATTTAAAACGGGGGGGGGGTGATCCACAAATGAAATGGAGACATGTCAGGGGCGATACACAAATGAAATGGAGACATGTCAGGGGGCGATACACAAATGAAATGGAGACATGTCAGGGGGCGATACACAAATGAAATGGAGACATGTCAGCGGTGAACACAACATGAAATGTAGACAATGCAACGTTGGTATGTCGAGAAGAGACAGAATCATTCCAATATGGGTGTGTATCTTGTTAGAAAATTGGGGACGACCATCTCACGACTTTATAATCTTGGCGTGTCTAGGAAACACGGAGGTCTCAACTGGCAGCCAGCAGGCGAGTCCAATTTTTTTGTGTCAAGTTTTTAAAAAGATGCATTCCAATCTTGGTGGATAATTTGGCCCGAAAAAAGGGGACCCAGTCGACATGCGACTCAGTCCCCCAATTTTCGGATTTTTGAAGATTTTGGCTAAAAACATTTACCGATAAGACTTGCAGAATCTGCGAATTTCCAACATTACGCCAAATCCTGAAAGTCTTAACGAAAAACATTTAGCATTTACCTGTTGCCATGGAAATTCTTTTTCCGTCAAAACTGCCAGATTTGGAATATTCAATACAAACCCAAACCTGACAGTTTTAACCAAAAACAAAATTTCTAAACTCTTGACTGCATTCAGAAGCACTCTGATTTCTGGCTGCTAGCTGCTCGCCTTTTATATATTCTAGTGGTGTCACGTGAAACGATTTCTATTGGTTGACGCTTTTCAACCTTGAAACTAATCTTTTAACGTATTTTTGTGCATCTTTTTAACACAAGTTTTAAAAGAGAAGCCGTCCAACGTTGGCACCTTCCTTAACCCGAAAAAAGGGGGACCGAGTCGACTCTTGTGTCGACTCAGTCCCCCGTTTTTCGGTTCAATATTTACAGTTCAGTTCAATATTTACAGTTCAGTACAATATTTACAGTTTAGTACAATATTTATTTACAGTTTAGTACAATATGTATTTACAGTTTAGTACAATATGTATTTACAGTTTAGTACAATATGTATTTACAGTTTAGTACAATATGTATTTACAGTTCAGTAAAATATTTTACAGTTCCGTCCAATTTTTTACAATTCCATCCCTTTTTTTTACAATCCAGTCCATTTTTTTAAAAGTTCAGTCAATATTTACAGTTTAGTCCAATATTTACAGTTCCATATTTCAAATTTTCTCACTTACTCTACCAGATCCGCCATTTGTCTATTATATTCGGCGTGCAGCTTTTTAAAGTTTTGCAGGTATCTGGCAAAACGGTATGACTTTACCATAGTGCACTCGGAAATGTCAGAATATTCATGCACCTCATCGTGCAGGTGATCTGGTAGAGCATGATCATTCAAGTCCTGAAACTTTGGCAAAGTTTCCAAATTTATTGTAAAGAGCCCCAGCTGCTCAAAGATTTTGCGCTGGTCGGTTCCCTTGACCACGATGAGGCCTCGATTTCCTTGCGCCAGGTGGCAAAATTTGCCCCTGACGCAAAAGGACAGGTACTCCAATGGCACAGATCCAGGGATGTGACTCTTCAAACTGAGGCGCTCGTTAATAAAACGGTTGGCCCGACAGTCTTTCGAGGTGGTAATTAGGTTTGAATGATCCACCGTGATGCAAATTACTTCTGGGTCTTTTCCATCCTCCGGAATCGTGGCAATGGACAATTCGACGGGCACAGGCTTGCCTCCACGGTGAAACACATTGGCATGGGCGAAGAAGGCTAAATGAGACATGTTGCTTTCAGAGAACTCTGAGAGAGAATGTCTCTGGCTGCTGATGCCTCGCCTTTTATACTCTGGTGGGTCACGTGAATCGATTCCTATTGGCTGATACTCTCCAACATTGAAACACTATCCATATCATGAGTCATCTATTGTCTTATTGATTCAGCATTGAAACACTATCCATATCATGAGATATCTATTGTCTTATTGATTCAACATTGTGATGACCTCGCAAAAAATACAAGCATCACTAGGCACTTTTTGACTGATTCTATCCAACAGGACCATGCAAAAAAATAAAACTACACTCGCCAAGCATCTTTAGGTTGAATCTGTTCATCCTTGGTAGAAATCTTGTGGCCTCTTTTTAGTACAAGTTTTTAAAAGAGATGCTCTCCAACGTTGGCACCTTCCTTAACCCAAAAAAAGGGGGACCGAGTCGACTCTTGTGTCGACTCGGTCCCCCTTTTTCTGGGCCCATGGGCAATTGTTTTTACTCTACCAAAGCTGAAACTTTGGAGCTCCATTCCGCCTGCAGCTTGTTGAACCGCTGCAGGTATTTTGCAAATTGAAACGATTTCAGCATGGTGCAATGAGACACGTCCCCTTCTTCGTGGAGGTCATCATGCATGGGGTTGGGAAAGGTTCCATCACAAAGGGTGTTGAATTTGGGCAGCATCTCCAGAGCCATGGTGGAGAGTCCCAACTCTTTGAATGTTTTTTGCTGCTTTGGGCTTTTGACTACGATGAGGCCTTTTCTACCTTGGGACAGCTGGTCAAACATGCCCCTCACGCAATATCGCAACCATTGCGCCGGCACACTCTTGGGCAGCGGGCGCACCAGACGAAGACGGGCGTTTTTGCAGGCATTGGAACTCATGTCTTTGGGTGTGGAGGTCAGGTCCTCGTGGTTCACCGTAATGCAGAGCACTTCGGGATCACTGCCATCCCTGGGAATGGTGGCAATCGATAGCTCGATGGGCACTGGTTTGCCCAGGTGGTGCAACACGCTGGCATGGGCAAAATAGGCGGGTTGATTCGACATGTTGCTGAGAGAGAATAATTCTGCTGGCTAGAGGCTGGCGTTATATATGCTCGAGGAGCGTGACGTCAACTGGCATTCCATGTGCCAAGGCCTTTTGATGCGAGCGCTCCACGTGTTTTTCCAAAGCCCGTTTCCAAGGTTGGGGCATCAGCAGACGCCAAGGGAGGTGTTTATCTCGATGCATTTCCCAATCATCCAACCACGTTAATAATGTCACGTACACATCCACCAAACGCGTGCATTGCGTGAGATTCAACGCGTACGCCTCCTTATTGTGGGGTTGATACGCCTCCCAAACTCGGCGAGACGGGGGACGACCCAATTGAAAAAATCTCAACTCGACTCCTGGATCCCACGTCAAATCCAAATGACTCGTAAACACGACCACTGTTTTTCCAAACGACCGAGGAACGTGCACACCAAAATTGGGCTCAAAAATAATGGTGTAAGGATAGTCTTGCTCGAAATATGTAACTCGATCCGGCCACCGACCCAGATTTCCAAAAACAATCGTAGTGCGAGAACGACACTGGTCCAATAAATTTTGTACCGAAACCATTTTTTTTACATCCTCTTGTGTAATGTGTCAAGGTTGGTATTTTTTTGGACAAAAAAATCAGACTTGTTTCCATAAAACAATTTTTTTTATTTACAAAAAATTATGTACAAAAAAAATGTACAAAACAATCATTATTTACAAATATTACATACACAACTGCCAAGATTTATTTGCAACACAAATTTAGAGGTTCTGTCACTTTAAACCCAACAGTGTATCTTTTCATAGGGTTCATTCTGGGCATTGTCAAATCCAGGGGTGCTTCCGGCTGCTCCATGGCCAACCCCTCTTCAAAATGGTCCAAAAACGATATAATGTCATTATTTGGATCAAAGAGGGAAGGCACCGTATGAATCAGCTGGGGTTCTTGTGCATGGGCTGGGGGGGCTTCCATCACTTGTTCAGGCCCCAAGCAGTCTCCAAATACGTTTGACATTAAATGGTCAAACGAGGTCTCCACAGGTGGATCTGGAAACTGGATCTGCTGAGGTGGAAACTGGACAGGTGGATCTGGAAACTGGATCTGCTGAGGTGGAAACTGGACAGGTGGATCTGGAAACTGGATCTGCTGAGGTGGAAACTGGATCTGCTGAGGTGATTGAGACAAAGGTGGATCTGGAAACTGGATCTGCACAGGTGATTGAGACAAAGGTGGATCTGGAAACTGGATCTGCACAGGTGGCTCTGGCTTACGAGTCTGCTGAGGTAATCGAATCTGCACAGGTGGCTCTGGTAATTGAATCTGCACAGGTGGCTCTGGTAATTGAATCTGCACAGGTGGAATGGACACGGGTTGAGGAGCAGCCAAGGCAGGTCTGGCAATCATCACAGGGGGTCGTACGACCGGTGTAACGAGTGTTTTGTGGGATTTTTTTGGAATCCTAAAATGTTTCTTGGGGGAGGATACACCTCTTCCTCCAAAGGTCGCTTGCTCGTCTCACCATGAGCCGGGGTCGGAGGAGGTAGCTTGTAGGCTTTCTGATGATATCGCTTCACCTTTCGGAAATCCCCCAGGTTGAATCCGCTCTGAACAAGTTGAGGAAGAATAGTTTCGGGGATAATGTCCACCCCAAATACGGTCTTTTGTACTGTAAGTAAAATGTAACGAGTTCCTGCGGGATGGGATAGGCTGTATGGGGCTCCAACACTTTTCGATGATAGAGCATTTGGTCAAAGGCCTCAAAACTCCTTCTATACAGATTGAGTTTGCTTTGATACTTTAAACTGGAGGAGGGCAGTTCGTACATCAGCATGGGCACATGGGTAGTTTGGATCAAATGAATCTCCCCCCGTTTCACGGTGCGAAGTCCAAAGGTGAATCCAGTTTTTACGATGTACATGTTTTCGTACAGGAATCCCATCCGTTTGTCCGTATTCTTCAGCGGTCGATCGGGATTTCTCATTAAGCCTTGCGACACCTTTTCCCACATCATCTCGTCCGGTTCAAAGGGATTTTGTCTCCTCGCTGCCAACACGGCCCGCTTGAAATTGTCCATATACGATCGTCTGCAATGCCAACTATCGTTACAAAACATGACAAACACACGTTTCGTGGCCATCTCCTGATACAGGATGAATGCTTTGACGAGGCCCTGTCGAGCTGCATATTCCAACGTCTCGATTTTCTCGGGCAGCGTCACTGGTACCACGGTGCTGGATAGGTGCTCTGGGAAGGCATCGATTGCGTCCATGCTGCTGGCGAGTCGAGAGACGACTGATTTGAAGCGTCCCAACGAGCTCTCCTTTTATACGTTTCAGACAGGATGTGGGCGGAGCTTGCCCAAACCAATCTTGCTCACGAATGAAAAATGGGATTGATGGGTTGATGCAGAATAGCGCACATGCCTTGCACGGCTACCCAACGATGACAGTGCGTCTCGCTACAAAAGGGACATTCCCCCCTGTTTCGTTCGTTGGCATTTAACAGCATCACGGGAATTCTTTTGAACGGACTGGCTGAGCTCCAACTCGCTTGAATTTCTTTAAATTTGACCTTGGATTGTTGATCCGTCACGCAAATGGTACCGATATTGAGGTAATGTAAATATTTAAATAGTTCGTTGGGACATTGCCGATCCATGGCATACGAGACGACACCGTTGGTGAGCGTGAATCCCTCGTCTCGGAGACACAACACGGCCAAACCTTGGCTGTGGAAAAACACTTGAGCCGACACTTGAGAAGTGGGAATCAATCGATGGGCATACGGGGGTCGCCTGGGTCTAAAGTCAGGTCTACGATAGGGTGGTCGGAAATTGGGTCTGCGATACAATCTGGGATCTCGGGGCCTATTCTCGTTTCGTCGAGGAGAAGGTCGAGAATCTCGTTGAATGATGGAAGCTACGTTTCTCACAGGTGAATTCATCCTTCTCACAGGTGAATCCATCCTTCTCACAGGTGAATCCATCTTTCTCACAGGTGAATCCATCCTTCTCACAGGTGAATCCATCTTCTCACAGGTGAATCCATCTTCTCACAGGTGAATCCATCCTTCTCACAGGTGAATCCATCTTTCTCACAGGTGAATCATCCTTCTCACAGGTGAATCCATCTTCTCACAGGTGAATCCATCTTTCTCACAGGTGAATCCATCTTTCTCACAGGTGAATCCATCTTTCTCACAGGTGAATCATCTTCTCACAGGTGAATCATCTTCTCACAGGTGAATCCATCTTTCTCACAGGTGAATCATCTTCTCACAGGTGAATCCATCTTTCTCACAGGTGAATGCATCTTCTCACAGTGAATGCATCTTCTCACAGGTGAATGCATCTTCTCACAGGTGAATGCATCTTTCTCACAGTGAATCTCTTTCGCTTTGAGGAATCTGTCTTTCGCTTTGACACAGGTGAAGAAACAATTGGTTCAGGTGCAACAGGTGACGCTACCTTTGGCAGAGGTGAAGAAACAATTGGTTCAGGTGCAACAGGTGACTCACCTTTGGCACAGGTGAAGAAACAATTGTTTCAGGTGCAACAGGTGACTCCACGGAATCAGAGGATTCTTCAAATTCCATTCGTTGTGGAGACTCAATGAATTGTTCAGGTACCATAGGTGATTCAGGTAAGGATTCATAAATCATGGATTCTTCTTGAGATGGCTCATGGGATGGAGAAGCCACTGGAGTCAGTGGTAAAGGTGAAAACACAGGTGTTGGTACATTGAACAAGTCAATCAAATCATCATACTCTGGAGAAGAATCCATTGTGTACGATTGAGTATGACGAGACGCGTGCAGTATTTAAACTCTTCTCTCTCTAAAAAAAAAAAAAAAAAAAAAAAAAAAAAAAAAAAAAAATTTTTTTTTTTTTTTTTTTTTTTTTTTTTTGTATCAACCTTTGTTAGTCTGAAAGGTTTGCAAGTGATCTCGAAAGTTGAGAGATGGCTGAAGGAGGTTGAAGGAACCTTTTTATTCTATTGTTCCAACGCCATGTATTGGAAGAGATCCTGTCCACTCTTTTTCTCTGCCACAACTTTGTCAATATTTTATTTTCAACTGACATATTTTGCAATTTAGCGTTCAACTCCTTTTCTTTTGCTTTCAACACGTCATTTTCCTCTTTCAACAAGTCTCTTTCCCTCTGAATCACGTCCCTTTCCCTTTCAATTAGGTCGCTTCTCGCTTTCATCTCGTTGAGAATTTGATCGTTTTTCACTTTCATCTCGTTGAGAATTTGGTCGTTTTTCACTTTCATCTCGTTGAGCTTGGACCTTAATATCACCTTGTGGTCCATGGCACATGCTTGTTTTGTTTTCTTGACCTCATTCATCATATTTTGTTGTTTACGAGACAACACGTACATTTCATCTTTAATGCGTTGAAATGAACGCTCGGCTCCATGGTTTCCCTCCTTTACATGCAATTTTTTGTTACCGTATAGATTCAAATACAGAGGTGTCAATTCCTCCGTTTCCTCGTAACGCGGATGCAAGGGAATCACACAATTTAAACACTTCCAGCCCGTCACATGGATGGGTACACTCCATTTCAAATGACCCCACGCGTCCGGTACACGCTTGGCAACCTTTTCCCAATTCGACACATTTTTACTGCCCACCTGCTCCCACAGTAATTTTTCTATTCCACCTGGAAATAGAGTACAGAGAAAAGCAATACTGTGCGGGTGTAAGGGTCGATTGATGTGAAAATGCGATCCATTCTGCAGATTGTTTAATTGTTCAGGAATCTCGCCCTTGTCACACGACGATTTGGGTTGACTCACGTAGACGATGGTTCGCACCAGATGAAAGGCATTTTTAATCTTGACGCATTTTTTGGCATGACCGCTCTTGGGAAAATCATAACGAACTTTTCCTTTCCAGACGTCTTCAAACGCACTCTCTTGTTCACACGCTACAATCATGTGTCGATGCTGTAGGTACCCCCACCATCACACAGACACCAAAAGGGTAATAGGACACATTGATCTTGAATCTTTTCCATTTCCCGGCGAAACGTATCAAATACATCCTGTTTTACCATAATGTGAAACCACACCCAATCTTGCCTCAAATAACGCTGAATCATTCCCCACACATCTTTTCCTATCCCCTCTTCCCCACATGTCGGGTTTTTCAAGCAACGCATCATAAAACCCACCATATTCGCTCAATCTATCTTTGGTACGACCCTGCATTTCCCGAGGCATGGGTTGAAAGTGTCTACAT
>BMAO01023151.1:0-96688 GCA_019973975.1 Trichonephila clavata | reverse complement strand
GTGGCTTCCGACGACAAAACTCCCTCCAAATGTCCTGAATGTTAGCCCAGGATCTGCCTGCCTTCCCCGCCGTCTGGTCACACCAAGAGTATCCACTAATTTCTCAAAATATGATTAAGTGACTCTGGAGGATGAGAGGGTCTTCTATATCTGGTGGTTCAAAATATTTCTGTCTGGTGGTAATTCTGTTGTCCATAGTCCAAGCGTTTCTCTCCGACCAGTAAGTCTGCCACCATCGATACAACACGTGAAGGGATCCACCGAAAAATGATTGTCCCGTACATTCACAAAGTCTGCCTCATCTCCGAGACGCTCTTGCCGTCCGCGTCGCAACCAACAGTTTAAAAACGAAAATATTTATCTAGTACGCCACTAAATCCCCAGCAACGCCATTTAGAGGTCTGTTTTCACAAAACCTTCTTATAGCTGATCTCTACTCTATAAAAGAAATCTACTTATCAAATATAAAGACTGTGCATCTAATAGTTTAAAATGGAAATAATTATCTATAACGCCCCTTAAGTACAGCAACGCCATTTGGGGGCAATTTTCACGAAACCCATTTTTAGCGTATCTCTACCCTATGAGAGGAATCTGCTTACTAAGTTTCAAGACTGTACGTCTAATAACTTAAAAATCGGAATTTATAACGCCCTTAAACCCCCCCCCCGCAACACCCTTCGGGGTCAATTTTCCCCAAAGCTGTTTTGTAACGGATATGTACTCCATGAAAGAAACATTCCTACCAATTTTCAAGCAGGTAGGTGAAGTAGTTTAAAAACGAAAATATTTGTCTATTACGCTACTTAATCCCCGCAACGCCACTTAGAGGTCTGTTTTCACAAAACCTTCTTATAGCTGATCTCTACTCTATGAAAGAAATCTATTTATCAAATATAAAGACTGTGCGTCTATTAGTTTAAAAATGGAAATAATTATCTATAACGCTCCTTAAGTCCCGCAACGCCACTTGGGGGCAATTTTCACGAAACCCATTTTGTAGCGTATCTCTACCCTATGAGAGGAATCTACTTACTAAGTTTCGAGACTGTACGTCTAATAACTTAAAAATCGGAATTTCTAACGCCCCTTAAACCCCCGCCCCCGCAAACAATTGCTGCTAATTTGAAATTACAAACAGACACTTCAATTTTATTTATTTGTATAGATATAGATTGGGATTATAATAACTATTGTTTAAATGTGACTAAAAATGTAAATAAAAAAAAAAAGAAAGGATTAAAACTAACCGTAAAATTTATCAATTTTTTGTTTCTTGCATTGCTTTTTGCTTATGAAGCCTTGATTTATTATTTTTAAAAGTGCATCCGAAACAGCCAATGCTCTACTTAACTGAACAGTGAGATAACTATCATAAAAAAATTATGGCACGTGTCAGCGTATTATCATGTGCGCGTAACACTATTATGTCTCATGAAGGGCATCGGTCGCCAGTAACCAAAACAACGACTTCATTAGCTCAGCTTGGCGTTCATCTTGGCATTCAGTTTCACGGTCACCCGTATAGTTTCCGTTCCGTAAGAATACGGGAATAAAATATAGCCTATGTTAATGTAGCTTTCCATTAGTGAAAGAATTTTTAAAATCGCACCAGCCGTTTCCGAGATTAGCCGGAACAAACAGACAGACAGACAAAAAATTTTAAAAATTGGTTTTTTGTTATGAGTACCGTATATACTTTTAGTGCATTAAGTAAAAAGCTGCTAATTTGAAATTACAACAGACACTTCAATTTTATTTATTTGTATAGATATACGTTATCTCCATGGCAACCACATCGCCAGACGATTAAAATTTCAAGTTAACCATATTGTAATGTTATCGCCCAACTTAGCGAACATAAACAACTTGGCGCGATGCCCCGTGATATCAAACTAGCAGGGATTATTGAAATTTCACCCTGTAGGGTTACCAGAGATAAAAGAACTAGTAATCACTAGTTTTGAGCATTCAAAGGGTTGCTGGTTTTGGCGAAATTGTCGCTACCGACAATAAAACATTTGTTGTTGCATACAATAGGTTTTAAGTAACCACTCTGTTAAAACTTGGTGCCTTTCCTGACTGGTGAACTGGGATGCTTCCACGTTATTGGAGAGGCCTTTATTTCTAGGGTAAAGCGGTGTGCTCTTGTTTCATCGCTTGTAAAGATTCTGAGTAAGAACTAATTTCCCTCTCGGCGCGTACCGCATCCATTGATCAAGACTGACTCCCATTCTTGTAGTCCTCTACCAGGTTTCTAGGCACCCATCTTGCAAACACATTTTCGGTAACCCTACACTTTATGGAACATCTGATGGGCTTGAGCACGAACATTACCCAGTGTAGACACCACTTTGACCAGGGATGCCTTAAGGTATGGGCCTCCATAATATAATGATTCGAATAACTTTTACGGTCAAATGTTATTTCCGGATGCATTCTCCGAAAAACTAGGAATTTTGAAACTATATGTCAACTGCACTGTAACAAGACACACTATTATGTGATGATCGTCGTCCATGTTTAGGCCTAGGCTTTCCACCCAGACCATCATTACTCACTCAATTAAAAGTGGCTGTCGGTCCAGCCGGTATGCGCGATTGTAAGTTATGCACATTTGTTCCAGGTTACTGTTTGTACGAGTATTTGATATCGCGTATGCTTACTTGTACTGTCAACTTTTAACGGTTAATAGGTGGGGCCGAGATTTGCATAGGGCCTCAAAATTCTTAAGACGTTCCTGATTCTTACATCGAAATGTGCCTGTCCGCTAACTTCATATTCTTGACTCTAGCAACGTTTTCATTCTTTAATTCCCACTTTGACTTGCATCCTCCACACTGCCTTCACTGAACATGCTACAACCATTTAACGCCGACTGGGTGGTGTAGTTGGTTTGTCGCTGGGGCCTTCTGCACCAAAGGTTGCAGGTTCGACCCCGGCACAAGTCGGTGGATTTTCATGAAGCAGAAAATCGACAGCGGCCATGTCGTACGATTATGCGGCATGTAAAAAATCCCTTGAAGTGGCCGTTTGGCTTGGGTGCTCTCGGCAAAATTAAATTCCGAAGTTCAATTTCGCATCGTTGGAACAGAAATCCTTATGCTAAAATAAGACACCAAGAATTGAAGAAGGATTCGAGTGATGAATTGTAGAAATTAGTGAATGAAGCAGATGTAGTAATTTTTGAAAGTATGTATGAAGATTTTGTGTAAGAATATACTAAAATTAAGAAGCTAAAAATTTCGGGCCGATCAAGAAACTCGAACGATCGAATTTTTGAAAAAAATGTCTCTTGTGTATATATAAATTACTCTCGAATTAAAATTTATATAGTGACGTGTACGCCAACGTCTTTTTCAATTCCTACTATTAGTTCTCTCACATTCTCTCTCTCTCTATATATATAATCAAATTTTCAATCGTTAATAAAATACTTTTTATTCATCCACAGAAGTTCAAATACATTTTTTAAAACTTTATTGTATGACGCTTGATGTTAATACATTTTTTCAAATATTAATTCCTTATTTAAATTTTAATTATTGTTTGAGAGATGTATTTCACTCGATATTCCTCTAGATGGCAGCACCGTTGGATAAAAGAGCTTTTGTTAAATTTGTGATGAAGATTTATCTTAACCTGAATAATCATATGCTAGTTGGACGTTAGCATTCTTTATACACTGGTTTTGAGATCAATTCTTACCTATTATATCGAACGTTAGTAAAATTTTATTTACAAATTTAATGTAGTTAAAAAGTTTTTAATGCAAATTTAAAATGTGTTTTGCCACTTAATATTGTGATTTTGTCATACATGTATATACATACTTATATTGACTGTAATTATAAAATAAGTAACTAAAAAAATTTTTTTTGTTGGTCTAAGTAGGAATTAACTTAATTTTTTTTTATATTGCTTGTTTTCTTATAAGTTTATACTCACCCCATCTATAATGCAAGTTGAATGCGAAAGAGCTTTTTTAAAATTAAAAATAATAAAAGGAATAGTACGAAGCAAGCTAATTGGTAGTCATTGATATTGATGAACATGGAGAAGTACATTTTGGCTAAAGCAAAAAGTGAAGATATAATGAAGGAAATATTTGCTCAGGTACCTTGGAATTAAAAAAATATTTAAATGACTAATTATGAATCAACCGCGCTGTTTTGTATAAATGTTATTTGTTGAGCGTAATTTACTTGATTATATATGATTATGAATGGTTACTTTTCTACAAAGGTATAATTTTAAAAAATAAAATTACTTTTTTAAGATGATGACAATGAATAATAACTTATACGTATAATTACATTTCATATGGGGGTTGGGGTCCTTAGGGCCAGCATATTTTTTTCCTGCCAGGGCCAAATTTTTTGGCCAATCAGCCACTATGTGTTTTGAAAATATTTTAGTGAAGAATTACTTTTGCATTTCACTGCAGGGTACATATGCAAATTTTGTTGCTGTCTCTGTTCTTTTGGAATTATACTAATTTTAATGTTTGTTGCTCATTTTTTTGAAAAAGTGTTGTTGTGTGTTGTTGCTAATGCCACCTGTCTGATGTAGTCAGATCGAGGCCCACGAAATTCATCATGGCATCGGGCTATATTGTACGCCTGTCGTTAACCGTAGCTTTGAGCACCATGAAGGTGACAGTACGATTTGGCTCGATTCCATTCCAATTTTGAGGGAGAACACCCGCAAGTCCTCTCTTCCTCTTCCACCAACCTCACGAGAGGACTTGCGGCTTGACGGTTATTTAGAGTACCCTCATGCCGCGAAGGCACTATACATTTACAAACATCCATACCTTCTCCTTGATTCGAACCCAGGCCCAACGGCATAACAGTCAGCGTCGCTAACCACTATACCGGGTGGGCAACTGAAAAAGTACAAAACACAGAAAGTAAAAAACTGCCTATTTTTTATACACCTAATTATTAGGCTACAAAATTGAACCACAAAACATTTTTGTCAATCTTTGACGAAATCCATGATTTGAAAGCATTACGGTATTTATTCGAATCCAAGCCAAAATTTTCAACGAGTTTTTAAAAAAAATGGTTTATCGTTATCCAATTTTACGAAATTAGAATAAATTTAAAATGAGGACTAATGAGAAATGAATAATCGGTTATTTTACCTGCATTAAAAACTTTTAAATACATATATGAACCTGTAATTGTTCTAATTGCCCCATCCAACACATTTTCTCGACTTCGAATCTAAGCCGCATCCGATTTTCAGCAGCATTAGCATTGGAAATAAGTGCGGCTTAGATTCGAGTAAATAAGGTAATTCTATTTATGAAAATGTCCCACGTATCCAAGAATCGATTTTGTTCCTTGATAAAAAAAAATATATATCCAGTAAGATGTAGTAAACATTGCGTATAAATTTAGCTTTAACTGCAACCACTCAGAGTACAAGTAATCAAGAATTTTTTATTTGTGAAACATTTTTCCCGTGATTAAAGTTTTGCTTTGATAAATTATGAATAGAAACACATCAAGAAAAAAAAAGATTTGTGGAAAATTTTTCAAAAAAAAAAAAATGTAACTCTAATTAAAAATTGAAAAAATCTTAAAGTACTCATCAAAATATGTATTTTTCTTTTGAATATCAAAAATGTAAATATTGACATACAAAATATGTTTCAAAAACCCGTGGAGTTATTTCACCTTTATTAATCAATTTTTTGTTGACGTTCTCAAAAAAAAATATTTTTACTGACTCGAGAAGGAAGATTAAAACCCCACATACACGAAAAGAAGCGAAGCATGTTTCGAAAAATCATTTCATCGGACTTTTTGAATTCTGAGGCTTTTTTGAAAATAGTTGGATATTTATAATCTTGGAGTAATGCCGAGTTTCTTATTTGTAATTCTCAAAATCATTGAATAGTTTTCTTTACGAAGATGCGAATTTACAGTGTTCTAAATTTATCACCATCTTTCCTATAATTTTTTCATTCTTTGCGGAATATAAGAGGTAAGAAATATTTTTTTTCTGTGGGTTTTTGAAAAAATGTCTTTTCATTGCTAATTGCCTATAGTTGACTCTATTATAGTCAAGTTGATATGAAGGGTGTGTGATAGCGGTCGGTTCCTGCTTACCTTTCTGAAACCTCTTGTCTACCTGTAAACCCGGCTAGAGGTGTGGGAGAAACAGAATCATCCACAGACATGTTTTTCAATCTAATCAATTTATTAATTCTAATTATTAATCAGACACAATACAATTCTAATTAAGGTAGATAATATAAAGTAGAGTGCGGAGGTGAGATTCTATAACACGGGTATACTACTACAGACCCTCAACTGAATCTGACAGCTTAAATACATTCAAATATAACTACGTCACGCGCACTAATAAACTAGCTTCTTAATCAAACGCACAGTACCTGAACTTTTTATGCATCGGATCCTACACTGAAAACTTGCAGGCGCTCTCTTCGGCTTGCTCAATGTCGTGGGCTCCACGCTCTGTAATCTTTAACTAATTCCACTCCTTTTCAATCTTCAATTAACAACTAGTTCGCAACTTTATGTTAACTCCTACTTGCCAACTCCTGCTTGCCAACTCGAAAGTATTAAAGTAGACTAACTTTAGTAGTCTTGCTCTAGTATTAAGGTATCCGATTACTCTAAAATTGTGAATTTTGCCAAAAAAATTCACAAATTATGTTTATGATTTTCTTTTATAGAACATCTTATTAGCTTTATAAAAATACGAAATTTATTACTTTCCGTTCACTAGAACAAAAACTATAAGTGTTTTAGTAAGAGCAGATGCTATTACTTCAAGGAAGATGTCATATTTAAAACGCGTTTTACTCGAAATGTGTGTGTGTTTTTTTAATGCTCCACGGGGCCAGCGATTGCTGAAAAAGTTTGGAAAATAATTGAAATTTTTTGTGTATGTTCTGTATAATAGTAGAAATTTTTTTAACCTTCAGATGCATCAATCACTGTTTTATTACAAAATTTACAATTTCTTATGTTAATATAATCCCTATTATCTTAAGCTATTTCATATAATAACTAAGATAAAGTGCTGTAATTTTTGTAAAAATTAAAATATCTCTTATCCTGAAGGTCACTTCAAAATAGAATAACATAGCAACACATCAGAATTGAAAATTTGTTTATAAACCTTTGGTACAGAATGGGCCACGGTTATGTTATTTTTTGTCAATTTTTACCCATTTTTTCCCATTTTAGGAATAATAATCTATTTTTCTCTTAATGTTAGCATATTTTTTTATAAAATTTATTAAACAAATCTAAAAACAACAAAAAAAACCCCATATCCCCCATTTTTCTTTAAAAAAAAGTTGTCGGAACCAGTCGGATACTTTAAATGTGCGCGTTATGCGCCGGATTTTAGGGTAGTCACTTTTAAGGGAGGATATCCTTTACTAGGGAGTCAACCCACCTGAGGTTAGATCGACTCCAGTTTTTGTTCCAAGTTGCTTGTCCCTGTAGCGATATCATCTATATAAGCCAGTAACAACCTCCACACCAGGGTGATCATTTTGGCGTAATGGTTAAGTTACTCGGTTTCGGATCCAGAGGTCCCGGTTTCTGTCCTACCGGATAAGCGCGCCACTTCATTGGTGACCCTGGCTGAACTCAGAAAAAGGCAACCTTCTGAACTGTCGTGGCACCATCTATCCACCGCAAATGCAGCCAAAGCCGTCGCATAGTGACGCAATCTTCAAGCCATCACATGATGACGCAACCAATAAAAGCCGTCATAACTAGCGATGCAGCAGCTAACACGCTCGATGTAACTACATCTTTTGTTTGCCTAACCACCAACTCACTGGTAGGGGAATGTGTAGTGATATCATCTATATAAGCCAGTAACAACCTCCGCACCAGGGTGATCATTTTAGTGTAGTGGTTAGGTTACTCGGTTTCGGATCCAGAGGTCCCGGGTTCTGTCCTACTGGATAAGCGCGCCACTTCATCCCAAAAGATTTTCTGCATTAAATGTTCTTTTTTCATTCTAATAACGTGGCCAGCACATTTCTTTGGATTTTTATATATTTGACAAAGTCCGGTTCCCTGAAAGCACTGTAGAGTACCAAATTTGAGCGTCTGTTCCAAATGCCATCCACTTGAGTTCGTCCAAAAACGGATCTTGGCTTCCGATGCTCAAAGACACCAAGAATATTTTCATTATTTTGTGTCATTGTCCAAGTTTCTGATGAGTATGTGCGTATAGGTCTAATCCATTGGTTCCCAACCGTTTTTGAAGTGGCGCCCCCTTTTCTAGTGAATATTTCGATACCGCTCCCTCCCACTCTAGAGAAATAAGTGTACATAATGCATGGTGAAAAGGAGAGTTAAATTTTAAAAAAATACTCTATTACTAATGGAGCATATTTTTTATTTTAATTTTTTTTCTAAAGTTCCAATTTTTTTACTTGCGAATCTGAAATAGCTATTACCACAAATATACGAGTAATTAAATGTGTAGTGTTATTTATTTTAGTCCTAGATAGGATATTGGAATTGAAACGCTACTGAATTTCTTCTTCGTTTAAAAGAGTGAAATAAAAAAGTTTTAGCTTACCTGTTATAAAGACAGGCAAGGGTTTTGACGATACGAAGTAATTTATAATAAACTATTGCTTTCCAAATAAATATAAATTGGCAGTTTCAGCCTTTAAAGAATCTCATGTTGATTCCTGGTTAAAATATTTAATTATGTTTTTTGGATAATATACGTAATGAAATGCAGTAGACGAAGCATTTTTCCTATTGCTCACAAAGAAAGATAACACGTGCACTGCAGAAATTAAAATGCACTATATCTTTCAATTTAATATAGGTCTGAATGTAATCTTTAATATTTTCATCCACTTCCCGAACTACCGAAATATGTGAATTTTCGTACACATGTGGTCGAAATGATTTAAATACATGCAATCAAAATAAGGTAAACTGTACTAAAGTTAACTTTTGTTAGTACATTAATCAGCGTGTTATTTTAGTCTTTTTCAGACTATATTTGATTAATTTACCAAAGCCCCTCCGTGCCATCTCAGTGCCCCCTAATTTTCTCTGGGTCTTTTACTGCCCCCTTGAAAGCCCCAAACGCCCACGTTGAGAATATATGGTCTAATCAGCCATTTGTAAATTAGTATAGTTTTTTTAATTAAATTTATCTTTTGAATACCTCTTCAAACTGTAAAGCATCTAAAATTCGTGCAACAATCTTTATTTTTTTTATAAGAGTAAATGAGCGATTCTTTAAGGGTACAAAATGCAAGAAATAGAAATTATTTTCTTTTTGTAGTATCATTGGAAAAGAATTTATAGTAAAATTTCCAATGGTTGTTCGAAATTCGCCCACATATTCGAAAACATGTCTGACAGAGTTGAAGGTCTCGCTGTGACGGATTGGTCATGGGCACCAAGTGAGACTGATCGGGATTAGGGCATCTTTCACAAACTGAATACGTCAGCTCACTGGGTTCCTAGATCACTGACCCCTTTTTGGAAGCAAACACGACGTGACTTGTGAAGGAAGATATTGCATCTGTTGGGGGAGCAAGAAATTTCTTTTTGGTCACCTGATAACTGTTGAGGAATTTTAGATCTATCAATATGAAGCAGCAACCATAAGATGAATGCAAGCAATTCCTTTTTGGAAAACTAATCACACGTATACATATTTGGAGCAATATTTCTACCAAATACCCTTTCAAGCAATTTCCACCCAGTTGCCATAGAAATGGCTTCGAACAATTTTTTCCTAGTGAGCTGAAAGATTACTTGAAATTAATATTGCTCAAAATTCCATCCAGAGGGGCTCTTCGTTTCCCTTTGTCATAAACAAGATGGCAGCCTCGGATTCGTCAAACGCATTAGAAATGCCATGTAATATTTTAAACAGAATAGCGCTTCCTTTCTGTTTGCGACCTTCATCAAAAACGCGAGGGAAATAAAAGAAATAATATTGAATGTTCGTTTTCCGAAGTGGAAAAATCGGCCAGTAATTTTTTAATGTAATAATAGTGCGTGGCTGACGTCAGAGCCTACCGTTCTGTTAACGGCAATCCATCACCCTCACAGCTGCTCGAAAAAATTTCCCGAAATGGTTGTTAAAAAAAGAAACCAGAGTTGTTCGAGAAATACGTGTGATAAGGCCTTCATGTACAGATTTCTGAAGGAAAAGTATAATTCTAACAAACTAGATAAGAGCCAAACCATTCCTAGCATCTTTTGCTGCACACAGTTGAATAAAT
Source organism: Trichonephila clavata (assembly GCA_019973975.1). Lineage (NCBI taxonomy): Eukaryota > Metazoa > Arthropoda > Arachnida > Araneae > Nephilidae > Trichonephila > Trichonephila clavata. The sequence goes on along the minus strand of BMAO01023151.1, from coordinate 86,421 downwards.
TCATCTTCAAGCAATCTACTGATGTCGCATGTTGTAAACATCTTTGTGTGTTTGCTACTATAATGGAAAAAAGAATAAGATAGTATCTCAATTCTTAGGGCTAGTAGAAGTTGTAGAATCTACAGCTGACTCGCTCTATAAACATGTGAAAGGCTATTTAAAAAAAAGTAGGAATCAACCTAGGAATCAGTTTTGCTATTGGGACTGATGGAGCATCTAATCTTTGTGAGGGAAAATCATTCAGTTGTCCCAAACCAAATTTTAATTGAATGCTTTTGTCTTTCGCTTCATTTAGTGAGTTCATATGCCTACGAATATCTGCCATCTAACTTAGATAATATAAGAGTATATATAATGAGTTCCATAGATCTGCTTTAAAAAGAAAATTTTATATAGATTTATATGGGACATTGAATGAAGGAAAAGGATGCATTACGATTGATTCCACTTTCTTCAACCAGAGGGCGGGCAAGAAGCAATTGCATTAAAATAATCCTTAAAAATTGGGATTCCAGCTTCATTTTCGGCTTGCTTCCTCGGTGTGTGACACATATCTTACTAGAGAGCTTTATAGAATGTATTCGGATCCTGTAAATGAGTTAGTTACGTGTCACATTTGTTTTTCCACTTTTAACAGAATTTGCTGTTTTATGCTGATCATTGCAAATTGCTGAAAGGATTAGAAGTTGGGATTGCAATATCGGACCAAAAGTTCAATACCGGTATTCGGTAGAACTTAATACCGGGATACTGGTTTTAATACCGGTATTAGAAATTTTAGAAAAAGAAAACACAAAGTGTTTCTTTGTTTTACTTACCAGTTTCATTAGAGAGTGTAAATATCACAAGAAATAATATGTGACTTATAAATTATAACAGTATATAAAAAAATCACACAAAAAATAAATGAACATCTTATTTGTTTAAATCACAAAAAAAGTGCTAATATCACTACTCAGTCTGTGGTACTATTACAAATTTTTGAAATGTGATCTTAAAAAACATAATGCATCAATTGTATTGTCATTAAGCGCCTGGAACATAATTATGTGCAGAAATTACCAGCTGTTGAAAACATTCTTTCGGCATCTACGCTAGTTGGCGGTACTATTAGCAATGAGCGATATACTTTTTCCAAGTATTTATCTCTAAATTCCTCATCTTCAAATAATTCGATTTCTCGTCAGATGGTTTTGGATATAGCTGATTTCTGTTTTGTATTTCGATTTGTTGCTCAGATACTAATATCAGACTACAAATCTTGCGCAAGTGCAGTATCGCTCTGAGCTGTAATAGGACAGTTTTGGCCTTGGATGATTCAGATATTTCTTCTTCTCTTGATTGTACGATGTAACTTTGTATATTTATAGTCTTAATCAATTTCGCCAGTTAGGGAGACATTGTAGTAACAGGTGTTGATGGATGAAGGAATGTAGAGGATTTTGGATACGTTATTCCTCTTTCAACGAGAACTTAGTTAGGAGTAATGTATTTAGTTCTAGTTGTAAGAGAAATAATTTGTCTATATTTTAAAATTCAGATTAATAGTCTTTTATCTTTTGTATCTGGCAATGAAAAAATCAGATGATGGATTTAATGAGTTGCCTTAGAACTGTAGTACCAGCTAGGAAAAATAAAAATAAGAACAGCGGAATAAAGACGTTTATAATATTTTCACCTTCTGAAATGGATGTAAAATTATTTCATTTATAATATATTTTAATCATGGTGCAATAATTAACACTATAACATAAAAACAAAAACCTATACTATTTTGCTATGTCGGCGATCACTGAACATATAAGAAACAATTTTAAAAATTTCTAGTAAATACCGAAAAACCGGTACTTTAAACTTGTGAATACCGGTATTTCTCAAAGCGGTACAAATGACTCAAAGTACCGGTATTCGGTATCCTGGTTTTGTAATCCCTAGTATTCCGCCTTGGAAATCCACAATAATCTTAATTGGGGGAACTTCACATTTGTTAGCTGATGATGAATCACTAACAAATGTGAAGTTAACAGACAGAGTTCAAACGATACCGGAAGCCAGTTTTGCAGTTATATATGTTTGTTGAGTATCGGCTAGATAATTATTGGGTAAATAAAAAACATAATAAAAAATATAAAAGAATAAAATAGGATTTAAATAAACATTCCAATTATTAAAAAACCCAAATTAACTGTAGAATCAACACAGAAAGCAAATAATTTTAGAATAAAAATGGCGCGACAGCTTCTGCTCGGAGCGCAGACGATTATAATAGTAAACAATTAGCGACATCTACGGAGGAAAAAGGCATCATTTATAATTCGATATGAAGTAAAGAAATAAATTAATTACTTAAATTCGCTTCCATATATATCATACTCGAAACAAGTTTTAATCATGAGCAATTCTTATCATAAAGAGGTATTCTGCTAAGTGTTCTTCATAACTAAATTAAAACTCAAGTTTCTTTTGTAGAAAATTATTACAAAAGATGCTTGAAGGAATATTCTTTGGAAGTTTATTCAATATTTAACGAGAAAGGAGAAAAAGGACGTTGTTCGATCAGCTGAAAAATAACGCCTTCAGGGGAAATTTTCCAATAAATGTAAATCACTGTTCGTAGGATTCTGATATTATTCTTAGAAATTAACATTAATTCATGTTCATAACTTGATAAAAGATTTAAAGCCGCTCTGCAGTTTTGTCAGGCAATATAATCTATAAATACATGCATTGTTTGGTAATTATGGTCTTTTGTAACTTTAATAAGTTATGATCACTTTTAAGAAGCTATTACAAATATTAAATAGGGTTTACAGAATTTTATGATTTAACTAGTTTTATAAATTTGAGGTCTTATATGAATATGAATTAACTAGTCTTATAACATGAATTGTACTTAAGTTTTCTATTTTATGGCTTTGGAATTTTTAAAAAAAAAAAGGAATATGAAGTTTAATAGGGTTTATATTTTTAATTTTGTCTTCAGCTACATTTCAGTCGTAAGAATTATAAAGTAACTGATAATGTCGTTAAAAGTTGGAGATTTTACTTGTTGCATTTACCTTCAAGCCCTTAAATTCGGATACATTTAATCCATTTACATTTTTAAGAATTTGATTACATTTTGGAGAAGATTGCGATGTCATCGATGTAGGCACGTGAAAACTCTATAACACGATAATGCTTTGTTCATTTCACGCTGAAATGTTGCAGAGACATTTTTCAAACCAAAACTCATCACCTTGAAGCGGTACTGTTGACGACGAGCCTTGAAAGATTTAATATTTTTGGTGTCTTCCGCCATGGGTATAGAAAGTACCCTTTCAAGAGATCTAACGTTATGATAATATTGGCTCTTCCAATAGAATGTATGAGCTCAACTGCAATTCGGGGCCACCGTATTGTTACGTCCCTCCACTATTTCCAGAGCATCCCCCTCCCCTCCTTCAGTTCTTACCTTGCCAGTTTTGGTTCTGGAAGAATTTTCCTGTAACTCTTACTCTTTTCCTTTTCTTTGTTTTTGCACTTAAGAGAATTTTTCCATTATCCACCACCTATGGACCTTCCGTGTTCTGGACTGGCAGCAGTAAGGAAAAGACAGTGGCATGGTTTGGACACTCTGATTCATTTTTTATCTTACGGTATCAAGGGTCACCCATCCTTTTGTAAATTAGTACAGTAAATTAATGAAATCATTTGTAATTACAATATAGAGTACATATTATTGTATGAACTGTTTTCAACTAGTTAATGATAATTTTTTTTGATCGCTTATCACTTTACCATCTTTAAACATCCTTATTCTTTGTTGAGACACTGTCATTGTACTGGTACAGAGGTTTCTTGATCATCGCAAAATCAATAACATCACTGCAGTTAATTTGTATTGCAATATCATTTTGAGTGCATAGCAACATCCACTTTTTCATTTTCCATAGGAAATCTCATTCCAGTCTTTACTTTCTTATGGGCTTTCTTATGCTTCTGTCATGACTCGTTAGGAGGTGGTACATTCGCTGTAATTTTGATTTTTTCTCTTTCTTCACCCTCCAACTTTTAGTGCCCCCCCTTCCAAATATTTTACGCCCTAGGCAAGTGCCTAAGTGAAAAAGCGGCCCTGCTGCATCTTCCATCAGAAAATCATCAAACAAACTCTGAGAGTTAAGAGCTCTGAAGTCAACGCAAAGTCGCAGGGTACCATCTTTCTTGTAAGCGTAAACAGTTGGATAGGCTATTTCTGCATCAGATTTTTCAATTAAATAAAGCCGTAAGAGCTCCTATATCTACTCATCAACTTTAATCTTCATGGACTCTGGGATGCGATGTAAGAATATCTTCCTCCGTTCAATGTTCGGCTTTAGGCGAATTCGATGAGCTCCTACTTTGGCTATTTTCCACATCACTTGTGAATAGTGTATGGTGTTTTAGAAGAATTGCTAGGCACTTGTTCCCTCTCAGTCTCCTTCAAATGATTCAGATCGGTTTCATGTAGAACTCTTTCAGATGTGGATCTCGATAAATTAGGAGTGGAATGGTTTTCTCCGAATTCGTGGTCATCTTCAAAAATAACTCCAACTGCAAGCGCCCGAGGAAGATATTTCCTGATCTTATTCACGTGAACATGTCTTACAGTTCCATCAGGCAGTTTAACTTCATATGAATGGGGTGGATGGTGTTGAATTATCTCTCCAGGTCCAGTCCATTTAGCATAGATCTTATTACTAGAATTTGATATCAGCAAAACAACTTGTTCTCCGATGCTAAAATTCTTTACAGATGACATCCTGTTGAAGTAATCTCCATAATTTTTTGTTTCTGAGCAGCAGTTAAAGATGCACTCTCAGCAGCTTTTTTGATCTTCATTTCCTGAAGGTAATCAGCAGCTGACTGGGAAATGTTCATCGGAAGATGCATTTCGTCTGCCCAGGATGATTTAAGAATAGCCCACGGCCCTCGAGCTTCTCTGCCATAAAGTAGCCTAAATGGTGAAACACCAGTGGTAGTGTTTGGTGCTTCACGGTATCCAAACAACAGAAAAGGTAATTGTTGATTCCAGTTTCTTGGATCTTCACGAATAACATGATGAAGCATGTCCTTCAACACCCTATTCCATCTTTCAACTAGTCCGTTGCTGGCCGGATAGCCAGGACAGGAAAACCTAGGACTAGATTCAATCTTTTTCGTAAATTCTTGGGTTAGAGCCTACTTTAAATTCGTGCCTTGATCACTGGCAATTATACCCGGAATTCCTGTCCTCAAGAATATTTGCAATATAGAGTCACATGTGGGATTGGCTGTAAGTGATGTACGCGGTTACTGCTTCAGGCCAACGTGTGTGCTGATCCATCATAAAAAGAAAGTATTTATGCCCTCTACCAGATATGGTTGAATAGGTCCGATCACATCACTGTTCACTATCTCAAAGGGAGGCTCAGGACGGACAATAGGTGTATGGGAGCTTTATCTCCAATTTTCTGAGACTTCCGAAGCTGACATCCTTTGCATGTCTGGACAAATTCAGCAATTTCCGTAGACATATTTGGACAAAAGAATTATTTTATTCTCTCTCTCTCTGAAATAATGAAAATATAAAAAATATTAGAAGTGTAGTAAAATTATTCGGAAAATCACCTCTCAAGAATATTTTACAAAAATGTTTGAAAAATTTTACAAAAATTTGTTGTAAAAAGGTGGCTTGTTTGGATTGTTAAAACACGCTGGAATAATTTGTTGGCAATGCTTGCAAGATTTTTAGAAATAAAGTCAGAAATTTTAAAAGCATTAATTAACATTAAAGAAGAACAAATGATGGCCTTTGTAGAGTTTGAAACTGCGACTACAATTGTAGCAGGCTTAAAGCCAGTTAAAATTGGCTTAGAAAAATTATGCCTTTAAAATGCAACTTCGCCAACTGCAGAAGGTGTATTTTATTTCGTTATTGGAGAATTAAACGAACAAAATTCAAAATTTGTGAAAAATATTAAATATTCTCTTAGGAATTTACTTTAAAATAAGTGCTATATTGTTCAAAAAAACAAACTAGTTTCAACAAAATCATGAAACAAGAGATGTGCAGTTGTTCGAATCGACTGAAAATCCATCACCAAACATTATAAAACTATATGAGGCTTTAAAAACAATTCCTCCAATGTCAATTGAAGCCGAAAGAGCATTTTCTGCTGCCGGATTGTTCGTCACAAAGCTTAGAACTAGGCTGGGTGATAAAAGTATAGATTGCTTATGCTTTCTGAAATCCTATTTTAAACATGAAAAATCAATTTATTATATATTTTTGTATTCTAATTATATAAATTAGTATTAATTTTGGAATTTATTTGTGTCCTTATTTTATATAATTAATTTTATTTAAAAATAACTTGTTTTTAATTTTTTTTGAAGTTTTAATATATTTCTGTGTGTGTGGGAATTCCGGAAACGACAATAACATTTCAGGGACTTCCCGGACATTCCCGGGAATGGAAAAATCCGAGAAATCAGAAACCCTACTCTTGAACCCAAACCATCGTTCAGAGTTCAAAGCTCCGTTTTTTAATGTAACACATAACGCAATAAGTTCCAGACCTGACATATAAATGGTGGCAGATTCTAATTTTCCTAAAAATAACCTAGTAGTACTAATTTTTGAACGACACGTGACACACGCACACACAAAATTTCATGATAATATCTTGTTTATTTTAAAAGTTACAGTGGTTTTAGGGAACTAACTTTTGTTTTCTTAGAAACCATAGATGAAAAAGAATTTTATGTATTAATTAGCAATTTATGTATTAATTTTTGATGGGAAGTAACATTGGCAAAACAATGACCATACGAGTGTTATTCGGACTCTACTCCATCGCCAACAATGGTTATAATGTAGTATGCTGACTCAAAACGTGGTCACACAGACACAAACAAATCTAAACTCTCAGGTTGCCCAAATTCTGCAGTTGTTCCAGAAAACATCAAAAAAGTTCATAAAATCATTTTAGTCGATCGTAAATTGAAGTTGCGTTAAAAAGCAGAGAATTTAAGTATCAGAAGGCAGTGCATTCACTATTTTGCATGATCATTTGTCAATACGAAAGCTGTGTTGAAAGTGGGTGCCGCGTTTGCTCACTGTCGAATACAAACAACGCATCGACGATTCACAGCACTGTTTAGAGCTGTTTAAGCAGAATAAGCAGGTTTTTTTACGTATATTTGCGACAATGGATGAAACAGGGATCCACTAATACGCGCTTGAATCAAAAAGATCGTCAGCTGGATGGACAACAGTTGGTGAAAGCTGTCCAAAGTAACCAAAAATGCAGACGTCTGCTGGCAAGGTTATGGCATTCGTATTTTAGGATGCACATGGAATTTTGTTAACTGACTACCTTGAGAAAGGATAAATCCACTGAATGAAAAAATAAAGGAAAAACGTCCTCAAATGCAAAAAAGGTCTGCTTCACCAATACAATGCTCCGTGCCACAAGTTCAAGAAAATGGTCAAATTGAAGGAATTGCACTTCGAATTACTTTTCCACCCATCGTACAGTCCAGATCTAGCCCCCCAGAGACCACTGGCTGTTTGCAGACCTAAAAAAGAATGCTCCAAGAAAAAAAGTTTGGCTCAAATGAAGAAGTGATTTCTGAAGTTGAAGCCTATTTTGAGAGCAAAACAAATCGTTCTACGATAAAGGTACTAAAAAATTAAAAGATCCCTGGGCTGAATGAATCCTTCTTGAAGGGGAGTATCTTGATAAATAGAATTCAATTTGGTCTAAAAGTTATTTTATTGGTTAGGGACTTATCGAGAGTGATGTTTTAGTTCCATATCTCGTTAATTGAATGAAATTAAAAATAACACGTGTACATGCATGAGACTGGAACTTTAAAGTGCAACTACAGAAAAAGCGCGTTAAGAAAATTCAGAAAGAACATTTATTAATTTTTCCCACAGTCTACGACTAATTATATTAAAAATTTTAATTAATTCAAATTAATTTCAGTCGGATGACTTTCACCTTCATAAGCTTCACTAATCTAACTTAGAAAAATAATTAACACTTAAAAACAAGAAAATAAAAAGATTGCTGACCATTATTATATTCTCATCTGGCAGCGCAATTTTTCTCTGCATTTTCTTTTTTTAAACATCCCATTTATGAATTTTGAAAAAGGCTGTACAACACTTAATTACACGCGACGTGTAATATAAGTTACTTTTTTCCTTCCTCGTTTTTATAAATTCCGATTGTTTTCTTTTGCCTGTGTTTTTAAATTAAATCTTTTCTCTGTTATTTTTTAAAAATTCTGCACTACATAAATTCGTGCGTTGTTCTTTGTTTTTCTCCATTTAAGACTCCGCCTTGAAAATATAACTTTATCTAGGAATTCTCAAGATTTGTGAACAGTATTGAAGCGGCTGTTTTCCAACAGAATAACACGTGCCTTTATACCGCTGTTGTAACCCAACATGCTCTATAGAGTGTCGACGTGTTGTTTTGACCTGCTAGATCACCAGATCTTTCTTCAAATGAATCATGAAGGGCACGTTATTGGATAGCAACTCCAGTGCCATCTGCAACCCGAATTAAACACACTTATACACTGGTGTAGCTATTACTGAGTGGACCTTGTATTAAAATTCATTGGAGGTCTTCCTTTGGAGGCCCTAAAATTTTAGGATTTTTTGTTTACACATTTTGGGGGCCCTTAGCTTGAGGTCCCCGTATCACTGAAATACGGCTGATACAGTGGTAGCCATGGCTCTGCATTATATCGACCCACCAAACACCACAAGTATTTACAGTCAAACCTCGATTAAACGAATTCATCGGGACGGAATATTTTATTGGTTAATTCGGGGTTACAGAAGAACGTCGTTTATCCGAACTTTTATTATCTGGAGCGTCAAATATCCGAATCAAAGTCCGGATACGTTTTCGAACAGTGCAATGCTCAACAGCTGTTTCGTGTGAGGCCGAAAGTGACGGGAAACCCCAAGGCCAGGGATATTTGGTGAATTTCAGTTGTGACATTTGGTAAACATCTGCACGGAATATTAGGTCAGTTTGTTTCCAAGTGAGGGGGTGTATACGTGCTCTTTTGTTGAGTTTTGTTAATGTAGAAACCTGGATGGCATGCGATGCAAAGACTGTGGATTTCACATGCTAAATAATGACGAGATGGTGACTTCCGTGCAAGAAGAATCCGACCCTGCCGACGATGAAACGGATGAAGACGAGGACAACCAACAACGACGAAAGTAGCAAGGGTTGATCATATGCTGACGCGTTTCCTGCGTTAGAGACAGCTATGGTACGAACAGCCATCAGAGTGCTGTCCTACTCAACTACTGCTACTGAAGAGAATCAGAGACCTTGTAGTGAAAAAACGGTGTACAATGGTACAGCGAAAAATAAGTGGTAATTTTCCACAATCAAGGTAAAATTGCGGCACATTTTGCACCTATTTTCCTTTTTCCTCAAGCAGGTTTCCCGCATGTGATAATTTTCAACATTGTCCGGTATCACATTCTGCATGGATCGCGTACGGTTTTCGGTTATCCGAACAATCGCGTATCCGAATGGTGTCCGGTCCCAATGGATTCGGATAAACGATGATATTGCATTCGTATTATCGTGATACAAAAAAAAATCTAATGTTTTGCATTTACCTTTTGGATATTCTATAATAAGCAACTATACGCAAAGAATATCCATAGTTAAAAATTACACGCATTTTATTTGGCAGGTAAAAATGTTAATTATTACACACCAATTAATGATAAATTTTAAAATACTGACTAAAGATACTTGGCGATTTTTTTTTATTCCTGACAAAAAAATCGCCATCTCTTTCTGAACATTAAGTAGAAAAGAAAATATTGCGTCACACATTTACATGCTGCTGCAAGGGGTATGTTTTTTACTGTTTCCTATATTACACAAACTGTTAAGCTTTTGACTCAAAGAAAACCGTTTTCGTTCCTGACAACCTGCCAATGCTTCACAAATGTTCCAAAACAAAATTTTCTGCAAAACTTTTCACCTCACGTCTCTCAAGAAAGCGAGCAAATGGTAAAAACTCTTAAAATATCCCCCATATAGTGGAATGGAGTGAGATAAGAAGGGAATTTCCTGTCCTTTTGAAACCTCACACGGTATGCTGCACTCATGACTCATCTGCACCTGTAATGTCTAATAATGGGCTGTAATGTATAATTAGAAGTCTTTTTCTGTTCCAGACAAAAGAAATATACGTCATTTGAAAATAAATCCAATTTTTTCTAATGCAAACAAACAAAATTTTTTGGGCTGTTGAAACAATTTATTAAATCGGGGTCTGTTATACGTTAAATAAGGGTTTTTTCCCTTTCATTTTAATCATTGGAAAAGAAAAATTCGTTAAATCACGAAATTCGCTAAATAAAGTTTCGATAAATCAGGGCTTGACTGTAATTCCATCCTACAAACTGATATCAGGTACCTGTACTATAGATTGCATGCATGAAAAGGCATGTTTGCATTAAGGGTACATGATACGATATACGAAAAGATTTTTAATTTAAGGATTTTCAAACTTTTTTGGTTGCCTTCTATATGTGTATATTATGTAAAACAAATTTTATGCTCAAAATTTCATAAAAAAGCTAGCCATTTAATTTTCTAAAGGAAAAACTTAAAATTTGTGAAGTGATTTTAAAATGCTACCCCTCCTACAGAAATTAACGTACATGCATGAAATTTGATTTTCAAGTACGTCAAACTATGTATAAAAAAAGTTGGTATGGGTTTTGCGATAACATGACTGGCTTTCGTACAATACTTTTTACGAATGCTTATTGAAAATTTCTTAAATGTATAAATTCAGAGTTCAATTATTTTTAAAAAAATAAGTATCGCTTTGATTCAAAAATGCATAACAACTTTTATTTCATGTACTAAGCAACAGATAAAAAAAATTCAAAGCATTAGGCACAATATAGAAAGAAAAAAAAGCCTTAGCATTTTAAATGAAGACAAACTAGTTTTTTATCTTTCTCTGAGATAAGTAAGTTTAAAGTTTTGATTTGCCAAGAGATGTGAATAAAAGCGAACGTAAAAGCTATCATAATTCTGCGTTTCTTAAGTTTAGAGCTTTTAAATTTTGTGAGGTTATAGAATAGTACACAAAAAATTACTTAAGCTAAAAAAATTAGATTTGATTTTTTGACCAATTTTCGTCAATTGAATCGTACTGTGTCCCCTTAAAAATTCTGGCAGTTACACCGGTTTGTAATGCTCCATCACTTCACATTTGAAATGATTTTTCTCGTTCTTATATTAACCTATAATATTGAAACTTTAATCAATTAAATATGTTACTTAGACAAATATGTTGCCGAAGAGTTCTGTTAGACCACAATAATTTTTTCTTGTGATGTCGGGATTTTTTCCCCGCATTAGGGGATATACGAAACAGTTAAATCACTGAACGATTTTTAATACTATTAGATGCTTTAAGACATTAAAAAAAATTTGAAAATTAATTATTCGATTTTTTTTTATTTGCAATACATTTTGAAATCAAAATTAATCAAATATTACTAAGTCTGTCTTTTATTAGGAGTGAAATCTTTTTCCTTTTAAAATATGATTTAAAATATTCAGCATATTTAAATATTCTATTAAAGAATCCAAGTCGCTGCAAAGAATTAGCAATATCATAAAACACATTTGAGGATTTTCTTAAGTTAAAAGCCATTTATAGTATTTTGAAAATGCACCGTACACATACAGTACATAACATAATTGAATTATCCATATTTATACAATAAAAAAAGAAACTTTGGAATGCATCTAAGCTTTTAATCCTAATATCATATGATTACGTCAATACCTACCTTAAGAAAATATTTAAAAGAAATTGAAAAAAAAAAGCATTTTTTATAAAAGCTCAAAGTAAGCGTAGCATTTGGAGAAGATACCAGGAAATATTTTAAACCTTGTCATCACTAATTTTAAAATTTAAATTGTTTGGAAAATTAACGAAAGCATGTTTTAATGGATTTCAAGTAAAAATACATTTCTCGTATGTATAACACGTATACATATTTAAATTTAATGAAAAGGTTTGCAAAGAACAGTTTTAACTCCCCATCAAGGGGATATATGCATATACTTATATCATGTTTTTAAATGAGAATTAAATTTCTTCGGTAGATTTTTTTTTTTTTAAAAGGGCATTCGAATCTTACAAAAAAATGTAAAACATATTTCGCATATCAGATTCTAAAATTTATATTTTGTGCTCAAATGAAACGTGGCACATTGATTCGATAATTTATCCGTTGTTAAATTACTCTATTGGTGACTTACGCAAACAATTTTCGCGTGAAAATTTTAAGTGGAAGAAATCGTTTGACCCCAAAATACGCCAGAAAGAATGCCAAATAACGAAGAAACAGATATCGATATTAACATGGTGTCGTACAATTCTTAATTATTTCAAACTATTTAATTTTTTCTTGAATTTTTGATGAAGTATAAATTCTTCAAAAATCAAAGGATCGATAAAAATATTGTTTAATTTCTTTATTGGATATACTTTCCGCAATAAATATAAAAAAAATTCATCGCTGTTTCCGATTTTAAAAAGAAATTAAAGTCGTTATATTGGTGAAAGCAGGCTTTTGAAAAGAATTTATTGGTGGCTGAACTAATAGCCCATTGATGGCTGATTAGTTATTTTACTTTTCACAATATTCTAAGCACATAGAATTAAGGGATAATAGCCTTTGTTGCTCGATATCCCAAAATAAATAAATAAAAACATAGAATTTTAATTTCTATATAAACATTATTTGTGTGAAAACATTTCAGTAATATTGCAAATAATTCAATTCCACGTTCTATTTATTAATCGAAAACCACAAACCGTATTCTGTTCTATTTTAGGTAGGTAAAATTCCGCTTACTGCTGTACCGTAGGGCTTGGGTTGGAATCCCGGAGGAGGCATGGATGTTTGTAAGTGTACAGTGCCCCTTTGGGGTTATTCTAAATAGCTGTCGAGCTGCAAGTATTCTCGTGAAAGTGGGAGGCTCCTGACCACCCCCAGGGTGTTCTCCCTCAAAATTGGGGGTGGAACTGAGTCAAATCATACTGTCATCTTGTAATGCTTGTCGGTTCCTGCTTCCCTCTAATCCCCCTTGTCTACTCTCGGACCCGGCTAGATGTGTGGGAGGAACTTAATAATCAGTCGACATGTGTGTGTGTGTGATTCACTAATTATTTTATTGTCACAAAATATCAAGCAAGCACAATAATAATCTAATTAAGAATTATGATCAGCAAGCAGAGCGCGAAGGTGAGACTCGCTATACAGGAGACAATATTACGGACCTTCAACTGATTCCACGATAACTTACACAAGCTCAATATCAACTACGCAGCGCACTAATAAGCTAAACTTCTATTTAAATAAGGATCACGATGCCTGTACTCTTGTGAAGTCCTACTGTTGAGGCCTTGAACGGTAATCTTTAACTGGAATCGATCACCTCCGAGTGATCCTCTCTTGGAATTTTTCAATTGATACTTTTATAAACTTAGATTTGCACTTAATGAATACACACACAATCCTCCACTCACCAACTAACTCCAAAACTCGCGAATACAGAATTTATATAATATACTTAATTTGCATAATCACGTTTTTTCCCTTCGGTGAAGGTTGATTGGCAAAAATATTTCCCTCAAAGAGTCCCCAAGGGGTTTGTCATAGACGCGTATAGATCCGTCACAATCTGCATGGTGCTCAAAGCTACGGATAACGAGAGAGGTAAATCCCCCTGCCACGATGAATTTTGTGGCCCTCGATATGACATTGCCAGTCAGGTGGCAAAAGCAACAACAACAGATTTAATTTAGTTTTATGATGATAAATGTTACTAGCTATGTTTATTTTCTTTTGCTCCTGTTATTATGGGATAAATTAAATTCACATACATTGCCTGGTACTATTATTATTGAACAAGGGAAACAATTATGAAGTTTTCCCATCTCTGTGTTAAGGCGGCAACTGCAGTCGGAGCTGGCCAATAATTGATATAGCTCTTCGGGAACGACTTTCTAATCAATTAACTAATACTCCATTTATATCGAGTTATCTCTCTTTTGTTACGCATACATCAATCCTCCGAGTCCCTGGCTGTTTCCCCATGCACTTGAAAATTGATACGAATCCTACGTGGCCGGGCGGAAGCTTCGTGCTTTAATTGCTTGTTTCGAAATGTTGGAGGGCCCTTAAAGTGCATTCGTTTGACAAGAAGGCTAAATCATTCGAAGCCTTTGTTCCGCCTCCGACATTAATTGTTAATTCGACCCCGTACATCCCCGAGCGATTTTTTTTTCTTCTAAAAACTAGGCAATTATACCGAGCGTGGAGTCAATAACATGCTCATTGCTATTATTTTTAAAAAAGAAATATCACCGCAATAAGCCTAATCATTTTCCATTTGCTGAAAAATCAAAAGCTCTTTTTTTTTTTAGCGTGCACAATTATTGATTCCGTGTGTCACAGGGCTCTTTGCTGTGGTTTCGATATTTGTTGAAAAGTATAAATGTATAAGAATTATCTATTTTTTCTGGAAACACATGTGTGATAGCGGTCGGTTTCTGCTTACATTTTTCTGAACCCCCTTGTCTACCTGTAAACCCGACCAGATGCGTGGGAGGAACTGAATGATCCCACTGACATGATTTCAATCTAATCAATTTATTAATTCCAAATATCAATCAGACGCAATACAATTCTAATTAAGGTAGATGATGTATAGTAGAGCGCAGAGGTGAGATTCTATAACATGGGGATACTAATACAGACCCTCAACTGAATCTAAGATAGCTTAAATATTTTCAAATATAACTACGTCGCACACTAATAAGCTAAATTCTACTTAATCAAGCGCACAATACCTGAACTTTTTATGCATCGAATCCTACACTAGAAACTTGCAGGTGATCTCTCTCGGCTAGATCAATGTTGTTGGTTCCACGCTCTGTAATCTTTTTCCTGGACAACTCCAAGACTTCTAACTAATTCCACTCTTTCAATCTTCAACTAACAACTAATTCGCAGACTTTATGTTAACTCCTACTTGCCAACTCCAACACTCCCGAAAACAGAATTTATATAATGTGCTTCATTTACATAATCACGTTTCCTTACTCGATCATAGTTGGTTGAAATAAATATTTTCCTAAAAGAATCATGAAGGGATTAGTAGAACCGCGTATAGAACCGTCACACATGTAATACCGATCGAATTTTGAATCAGTTTGTGTCTTTGTTGAAGAGTATATAATATTATTTATGATCTTTTGCATTTTTTTTATCTATGTTTAAAGGTTTAAAAAGAAAAGCCTATCGTTGTTTACTTGTCGTTTTTTCCCTCGCTTTGGTATTCACCGTGTGGAGGAACCGCGGTAACCTAATGGTCATAGTCACGAACTCATGGCCGCCGTGTTATCAGTTCGACCCCTTGCATTTCTGAAGAACTGGCATTTAGAGCGGCTGATGCACGTTAAATGTGTCGAGGCTCAAAGTCCTCCTGTGGCGTGGCGGTTTGGAGAGGGGATATCAGCTCAAGTGTCATCCTCGTACGCTTGACAAGTTCAAAATGAGGAGGTCCCTTGCCAATAGACTTCCTGTTGCTTTTTAGTGCGACGTTAATTTTCTCACTTGCCGTATGGAGAGGCTGAGTTGCGTTAAACTTGTCGAGGCTCACGCTGTTGTGATGTAGAAATTTGGAGAATGTGGTGCCAGCGTTCTTTTTACTTGAAAGAAGTCCAAAATTGCGAGGTACCTCGCAAATAGCCCTCGCGTTGATTTCGAAAGTGACGTTAATGAACAACCAATCACAGTCCTCGCTTTGGTTGGTTAAATTTATTAGCACAAGATCTCAATGGAAGCTGAGAGAAACGCCTGTCAAATTACTCACAATCAAATGTACTGTATAAGTAATTGCTACAAATTTGTGCCTCATCTGACATAAAGTAAGGAAGACGACGGTCGAAAATAAAGAAAGATCGCTAAGGACACCCCAAGGGCGTGGCAACCATGGTGACCCAAATCAGTAGCTCTTGTAGAAGAGCGGAAAAATCATTGGCACATTTCAGGATCGCAAACGTGAGGCTTATTGGTTCAAACCCTTCATTTATACTAAGAGCCTCGACGTTTTCTCTCATTAACCTAATTTTAAAACCTAAACTTTGCCCCGAAGAAGAAAAAGCCTCTGAAGATGAAGAAAAGCCTCTGATGGAAGTTATGTTTTTTCCCCTTCAGAGGCTTTTCTTCATCTGGAGATACACATTTACTTTATTTTCAATTCTAATTACTTAAATGCAAGCCATTTTTTATTTGCAAAAAATAGAATTTGTTTTACGATATTCTCTTTTTTTTTAAAATCATATATAGTATATTTTAAATAGAAAATAAAATTATTTTGGATTTTAAAGATTTTAATTTTTTTTAGTAGGGGGGCGGGGGGTTAAAAATATTTAATTTTTTTTTTTTTTTTTTTGAAAAAAAAATTTATTCTTAAGGTATTGTATACAAATACCTTTTTTTTTTTATCAAAATGTTTGGTGAAAAATTGCTATTTTTTCCCTGAAAGAAATTAAGTTTATTTGTTTATTAATATATTTTTTTGTTATGATTTGAAGAAAAATATTTAAATGTTCTATAGAATTGAGAAATTATTTAAAGATCTTTTTCTTAAGTGAAGGTAAGATACAGTTTTGAATCGAATAAAATTTGGATTACGGAAAAATATTTAACTTTAAACAATAGTGCTATCCAGAAGAAAATCTAATT
The DNA here is from genome assembly GCA_019973975.1 of Trichonephila clavata. NCBI lineage: Eukaryota > Metazoa > Arthropoda > Arachnida > Araneae > Nephilidae > Trichonephila > Trichonephila clavata. Next base: position 69,575 of record BMAO01023151.1, on the reverse strand, counting down.
TTCTAGTTTTACGTAAGCACTCACCAAATTTTACAAATGACATTTGACATCCATTTGCCTATTTAGAATAAAAGTACAAATCTAAAATAGTAGGAAGTATTCTTATAAATTACACAATTAAAATCTAGGAAAAATTATAGCTATAACATATTTTATCTGCAGCATATTCATTCATCTTTTAATATAAATGTCAATTGAAATAATAAATTCTACATCCACAACATTTCTTGAGGATAAAGGAGTGAAATATCTTTATGGAAAGCTTTTAAGATGATTCTATAATAAAATATTTAAAACAATTTTAAAAATAGATATCCTCCCATTAAAAAATAAAGAAAAAAAATCACATAGAAAGAAGTTGCGAGTGAAGTTCCTTTCGTCAATGAAAACTTGTTCGGTCAGTTTTAAAAGAGCGGGAAAGGAAGAATTAGTTATGGAAAAATGAATAGTTATATTATCAATTCACAGATGGCGCTATGAATCTTAAATTTTTAATCGAAACTGATTTAGTTGAAGGATTTCAGTAAGTGATGGGATGTAGTAATTAATTTTGCGTTAGTAGGGGGAAAATATGTATGCATAGATAAAACTAAAATGTTTTTTTTTTTATGTAGAAAGTTTTCTTTTATTTCAAAAAGATTTTAGTCTATTTTCACGTTACTTAAAAAGATATATTTAAAATTCCCTTTATTATGCAGATAGTTTTCATTCAATTGCCTTACATTTGTCTTGACTTTTTTTAGAGTGAAAATTATATGGAAAGAAATAGTCTGTTGAAGATTATAAAGAATACAATATTTTAAGGATATATTGATATGTGTACTCAATGGCGTAGCGTACACCCCCCGCATTGCGCGGGGGGGGCAGGGATTCTAGGGGGCTCAAAGCCTAGTTGATGCCAAGCACGTATTAGAGCGTGGGGTTCAGAAGTTGACTTTGCAGGGTGTCCCTAATATTTTCTGTTACGCCACTGTATGTACTGGTGTCCTTGTCTGTGTAAAGGAGATTGCAACATTGATATTTTTGTTCAATTTTGCATCGTCGGAGAAACAATATCATAATTTACACTCCTTTTTTTCCCCTCCAAACATGTTTAAGAATACGGTTAAGAAACTTTAATTTGGAAAATAACACAAATTTTAAAATCAAATTGATAACATTTCGCTAAGAGTGCTTCAGTTTCAGAAAAACATTAAAGTTTAATGAATACATAAAATTTATAAGATTTTTACCATAAAAAACGCCTTGCCTTTTTCAAGTGTAAGTTATATTTAATTTATTAGATCGTTTTATGATTTCTGTTTTATTTCAAAGTCATTAATTTATTTTAAGAAAATTTTTGTTGAGATAGAAGCTCCCCCCCCCCCCCCCCCCAGGAGCAGAAAACCTTTTTGTTACTACAATGGTTGGATTTGTTGAAGAGCTGCAAAAATCCAAAGCTTGATACAACCAGTGTTTGTTAAATTGATTTTTAATATTTACGAACCACTAATTTCACTACATTTGGGGGAGGGGGGATGACAATTTCTGTTTCTTGCTCCTTTTTGATGGAATGGACTTTTCTCACATCAAATCACGATTTTCATTTGGTTTTATGTTTAGTTATAATAAGGTGACCAATTTTTTTACAATGGACGAAAAATTTAAGAAAAAAATTGCAACAAAAATATATGAATTTTATTAACTCAAAAACAATACACTAACTGGATCGTTTTTAATTATTTACTTAAACGAGTATTTTTCCAATGAATGTATTTTTTTCGTCATTTTCTAATATATCGGAATCTTCGGAGCAAGAAATATCCTTCTTATTGAATTTTACAGTAAGTGCTGCAGCTAAAGTATCAACATTCAATCTTGATTTCTCACTGTTCCAAAAATCATTGCTTTTTCCAATTGCTGCACTATTTCCTGGGAAGTAGAACTTAAATTCAATCTTGTCATTTGATCGTTGCGCAAAATGATGAGGTCCATTATCAATAGCGTGGCTGCGGTGGCCGAGTGGTCAAGGTAACGGATTCGTGGCCGGAGTGTCTCGAGTTCGCACCTAGTACTAAATGAAGACCTGTCATGCAAAGAGTCGCCAAAAACCCTCAAGTAGCTGAGTGACAGTATTAACGTAGCGCTATTCAGCTACACTAGGACATTTGGCGACGGACCTCATCATTTTTAACCATGGTCAAGTGGTGAGGACGACACCTGAGCTCTGGCACCCCCTCTCCTAACTACCACACCTCACCAACGGGAAGTCGTTTGAGCTCTCGACAGATTTAGCGTGCATCGTTCCCCTACACGGGAGGTCTTCAGCGGCACTAGGCTTGAACTCGTGACACGCCGGCCACGAGTCCGTTACCTTGACCACTAGGCTACCGTGGCCGCTCGAGTATAACTGAATAGTGCGACGTTTATATTCACTCCCTAACCTATCGCCAATAGCCATTGTGTTGCTTCAGAGCGTAACTTAAGTTTAAATCAAAATGATGTGTTCAGAGCTCTAGATTAGTTATTTTGAAATTTATCTCTCGTTTTTTTATAAGACGACGCAAAGGGGGGGGGGCGGATATTTTTGTGCTATCTCCAAGTACCTTTTAGAGCATTGAGGGTTTATTAATGTCGTACTATAAAGCAACTTGAGAGTACTGGCAACGGACCTTGTAATTCTAAACCTTGGTCAAGTAAAGAGAATGCCAACTGCGCTGGCTTCCATTTTCTCCAAACTACAAACACTGCGCCATTGGAAGGGGTGGCCATGGTAGTGGAGATATTGGATCATGGCTAGCGTGCCATGAGTTCGAACCCAGTACCCCTGAAGACCCGCCGTGTAGGGGAGCGATACACGCTAAATCTGTCGAGAGCTCAAACGTTCTCCCGTTGGTGTCGTGTGGTAGTTAGGAGAGGGGGTGCCAGCTAAGGTGTCGTCCGCGTCACTTGACCATGGTTCAAAATAACGCGGTCTGTCTCCAAAAGCCCTCGAGTAGCTGAATAGTACGACGTTAATATTCACTCACTCACACGCGCCATTGGAAGGACATTTGAGCTACCACAGATTTAACGTGCATCAATTACTCGACACGGTGGTTCTTCAATGTCACTGGGGTTCGAACCCATGGCACATTGGCCACGAGATCGTGACCATATTAATTAAGCTACATTTTCGGGTGAGTGACGATTAACGTCGCACAGTTCAGCAACACGAGGGCTTTTCCCGACGGACGACGTAATTTTGAGCCATGGTCAAGTGACGCGGACGACACCTGAGATGGCACCACCCTCTCCTAACTACCACACTACACCAACGGGAGGACATTTGAGCTCTCGTCAGATTTAACGTGCATCGCACCCGTACACGGCGGGTCTTTAGTGGTACTGGGCTCGAACTCGTGACATGCCTGCAGTGATTCGATACCTTGACCACTTGGCTACCGCGGCCACAAGTATCTTTTCGGAAAAATATTGGAAAGGAAAAGAAATTGTACAAATTTGATTTTTTGCAAATTTTGCATTTTAAAATAAAAACCTTAAGAATTACTAAAGAGTATTTAGATTACAGAACCAATCTCTGGAGACCAAAATCTTTTATTAAATGGTTTTTCCAATTTTTTTTGCGTTAAATTTAAGTACTGTAGAACGTCGTTTATCCGAATCAATTGGGACCGGGCACCGTTCGGATAACCGAAAACCGAATGCGATCCATGCAGTATATGAAACCGGACACTATACGAATATTGAAAATCATCACAGGTGGGAAACGAGCTTGAAGAAAAAGCAAAATAGGTGCAAAATGTCGCAATTTTACCTTGATTGTGGAAAATAATCTTATTTTTCGCTGTACCATTGTACACCTTCCTGTTTTCGCTGCAAGGTCTCTGATTCTCTTGAGCAGCAGTAGTGGAGTAGGACAGCACTCTGATTGTTGTTCGTATTACTTCATAGCTGTCTCAAACGCAAAAAAAAGCGTCAGCATTTGATGGACCCTTGCTACTTTCGTTGTTGCAGTTGTTGTCCTCGTCTTCATCCGTTTCATCGTCGACAGGGTCGGATTTTTCTTGCATGGAAGTCACTATCTCGTCATCATTTAGCATTTGAAACCCACAATCTTCTGCATCACACGCCATAAAGTTTTCTACATCAACAAAACTCAACAAAAGAGCATTTATACATCCCCTCACTTGGAAACAAACAGACCTAATATTCCGCGCAGATGTTTACCAAATCACACAACCATATATCCCTCACTTATTAACATAGAGACAACACATTGAATTGAGCGTGGAACGTACGACGAAGAGGTTAAGTCTTTTGAAAAGAATTGCTGGCTCGAAATGGGGTTGTTCTAAAACAACTCTAGAATTAACATATAACGCTTACATTCTGCCACTCATTACGTACTGCTGTGAGCCTTTGGTTGCGGCATCTAAACACACACAGGTGATTGATCTCCTAGAGAGAAGTGTTCCATAATCGAGCATTACGGCTAATTACGGGAACTGTGAAATCAACATCAATCGATGCTCTGTTGTTATCAACCCATCAAATGCCTATTAAATCTATTATAGAAGAACGGGCTTTATTATTATGGGAGAAAATTACTAGAATCCCAGAATGTCTATCCCTTTGGAAGGATTCTTTATCCTATACCAACAGAAATCTCAAATCACAGAGAGGCTTCCTTCAGAAAGTCATGGCTCTTAAAGAGCTTCATAGTTTTCATTTCGAACCAGAAGATCTAATAAAATCTTTATACCGGACTGAAAGGTATGTCTTTGCACTTTCTTCCTTATACCCTGAAGATGAATGGCTATACGTTTACACAGATGGTTCCAAGTTGATAGATTACAGTAATGCAGGTGCTGGAGTCTGCTGCAACCTATTCTCCTTCTATACAACCAATAGGAAATCACAGCACTGCTTTTGATGCCGAAATTTCAGCTATACGTATTGCTCTATCTCAACTTCTTTTCCACACAGATCGTGTTTCAAGAGTAGTTATTCTGTGTGATTCAAGGGCGGCAATATCTTCCATCCGAGGCACCTTTGTCAAAGAATATTCTCAAATGTCAACTGTTAATTGGTGATTTACTTCAAAGCCACGTAGACATTGCCATGCAGTGGATTCCGGCGCACTGTGGCATTGATGGGAATGAAAATGCCGATTGCTTGGCAAAGAAGGGGACAAAAATCTTACAAACCTCTAATAATACAGTTCCTTTTTATAGCAACAAAAAGAATTATAAAGAAATACTACAGAGAGCACTTCTGGTCTAAATCCAACCAAAAGAATAAACAAACGGTGTGGTTTAGCAAACTCCTTCATATTCCAAAATGGCCACGAGATAGAGCTGTGGCCGATTTTCGAATCGCCACTGGCCACGACTGCCTATCTAAGCATCTAAACATGATAGGCTTTGCTCAGAGTCCACTTTGTAAACTGTGCGACTCCAATGAAGAAATGGACGCCATTCATTTGGCACGCTGCCGTGCACTCAGCTCTGGATCCATGTGGAGCAGATATTGGGAGGGCAGACACAAAATGTGTGATTTATAGACTATACTGTAAACTTGTGTTTCTTTTCTTATTTTTTTCTTTCAGTATTTTTTGTGTTGTCCTTTGTTTTTTGTCAATATTCTCTGCTTCTCATTTTGTTTGCAGTTGTCTTGTAATCCGCCATTGGAAGAAAAAAAAAGTATCCCTCACTTTGGGTTTTCCCGTCACTTTTTGGCTTCACGCGAAACAACTATTGAGCATTGCACTGTTCGAAAACGTATCCGGACTTTGGTTCGGTTATTTGACGCTCCAGATAATAAACGTTCGGATAAACGACGTTCTACTGTATATGGTATACGTAAAGCAGATTTTGCTCTCAAAATACTGCAAAATACAAACCACATTTAATTTTTAAAAGAAATGTTTTAAAATTTATTAAGGGATTTTAAAATGCTACTCCTACGACAATTGACAAAGCCCTCGTGTAGCACAGTTTTCCCTCACTCACTCACGACAATTGGCACATGAAATTCCATTTACAAATACGTCAAGAGCTATGTATAACAAAAGTTGCTGTTTTACTGCCAGCATGATTAATATTCGTAAAGTGCTTTTTTTTCTGAATGTTTATTGAAAATTTCTTAAGAAATGTGTAAATTCTAAATTCAACTATTTTAGAAATTTTAAAAAAAATAAGTATTTCTTTTATTTAAAAATGCATACCAACTTTAGTTACATTTAATATTAGCAACAGGTAAAAAAAATTTCAAAGCTTTAGACTCAATAAAAAAAACAACCTTAGCCTTTTTAAATGAAAATAAATGAGTTATTTTTACTTTCTGAGACAAATCTGCTTAAAGTTTTAATTTGCTATTCGATGTTCTTACAAGTGAGCATACGAATTTTCGTAACTCTTTACAAAGGGCAAAAGTTAAAGCATTACAGTCATTCAAAGTCCTCAAGAATGGAGCTCGGAAGAGCTAGGTACTCCTATCACCCCACCTCCCAGCTATTCATAACTCTTATTCTTTTTTTTTATTACTTTTTTATTTTGCTCCTTTCAAGTCTTGCGATATTATAGATAATTATATGAAGAGTAATTTAAGCTGAAAACATTTTATTTCAACTTTTAAACAATTTTTGTCAATTGAATCAATCTAAGATATAGAATTTATTCTTTTACGATAAATTTTTTACATGTTACGTCAGATAATAACATGACAAATTTGCAATATTTTTCTAAAAATTAAATTTTTTTTATTAAAAACATTATCAAAGGAACCAATCAAACCAATCAAAGGAAATAATTTCAAATGTTACCAGTTTCTTTAAACAAGGTATAGAATTACTGATTAAAAGTGCGATAAATACGTAATTCTCTTTTTATAAGATATTCTTAGGGGGGATCGTACATATATAAAAATAAAGCTTTCTTCGTTTAAAGCAGTGATTTCCAAAGTGATCTATATCGACCCCCAGGGGATCTATGACGACCAGCAAGGGTTTTACGTCATAGAAAAGTAGTTTGGGGTCTTTGAAGTGTAAGTGGGGGTCTATGACAGTGGCTCTCATTAAACCAGATCTCACTTAAATCTGAAAAGAAAATTTATTTAAATGGAAACCAGATTATACCAATTTAGCAGATTTATTTACTAAATTTAATGGGGTCACTTTGCACTTACAAGGTGACAGTATGAATTGTATTAAAACAAGGACCATCATTTCAGCATTTCTTGCCAGAATTAGTCTAAAGGAGTATAATATTGGTCGTTGCGAATTTCCCTGGTTTCTCAATTTGTCCTACACAATCTGAGAGGAAAAGGACGTTTTAACCTACGTTCAACATTTAAATACTCTTTATTTAGATTTTGAAACTAGGTTTGAGAATGCTTTGATTATGGTAATTACCACAATAGGCACTGGAAGAAAAAAAGCAATATTGCAAGAGGAATAGAAATAATGGAGATTGTAAAGTAGTTTTAGAAACGGATGTCAGCAATTTTGGCTTTAAAAAGTTATACCTATTATTTATCATGAATTGTGGGGTATTTAAAAATTTTTTTTAATTGCTTTTCCTAGTGAGTCAGTGGATATTAACGTCGCACTGTTTAGCTATACTCGATGGGTTTTGGCGACGGACCTCGTAATTTTGAACCATGGTCAAGTGACGAGGACGAAACCTGATCTGCCCCCCCTCTCCTAACTACCACACCACACCAACGGGAGGACGTTTGAGGTCTCGACAGATTTAACGTGAATCGCTCCCCTACACGGCGGATCTTCAATGGTACTGGGCTCGAACTCATGACACGATGGTCACGAGTCCGTTACCTTGACCACTAGGCTACCGTGGTCACTTTTTCATGTGAGAAGGAGTTTCAGTGCTGTTCATAATCTCTAAAATAAAAAAAGAAAGAATGGAAACAACTAACACAGGAGATTTAGGGTTAAATCTGACAAGATTTATGCCAAATGGTGAACATTTGTTATTGAAGCACCCGATTCAGCCTTCCCATTATAAACATTTGTTTGTAGATCAGTTATTTATGTATTAATTATCTTTTAATTCAATTAGCATGTGTTCCGTAGGTTTTAAACTCTATACTTCACTACAGTTAGAAATTTATATTTTTTTAAAGTAAGTAACTCTATACCAGGCATTTAATCTCTAAATCAGAGGTGGGCAGACTTTTCCAGAGTGCGGGCTACTTCTCATATTTCCAAGGAGTTGCGGTCCACTCAGTGTCAATGGCTGAGGAAGGGTCCACGGGTCCGTACCCTCCCTCTCATAAAGCTTCATTTTCTTCCGATTCATTATAGTACCATGTATATAGTATGTAAAATATAATTAAACATTTAATATTAGTAATTTTTTTTTATTTATTAATGTTAATTATTTATTCAGTAATTTATTTTTTGCTGGTTTTTTGTTCCAGACAATCGAAAAAAATCAAAAAAATATGTTTGGTTCCGTATTGGGGTATGATACGAGAATGGCAGACCTTCAACCCTCGACCCCCTTCCCTTTAAAAATTCTTGTGTACTCTTCTGCCCAATGTCGTTAGTGTGATGAGGTAAGGAAAAGAGGTTATTATTATAACCTAATAATAAGTACAGATTATGTACTTACCTACAGAACTAAAATTTAAAAAAAAACACTTTTAAAACCGCGTTTAAAGCAAAACGCGATACAAACTTAATAATAGCCCCAAATATAATTATATCAGATGATACATTTATTATATGAAGCAATTCAAAATACATTAAAGAAATAAAATATTTTTATCTAAAGTTAGTTTTCGTAGTAATAGTCAGTAGAAGGCTTAGCCTGCATACTGTCAGCCAATCTTGAATTTTTAGTATATAATTATTAACTGGTAAAATTTTTAGGTGGTCACCCCAAAATGTCTTGGTGGTCCACCGGTCGATCTCGATCGACGTAATGCCCACCCCCGGCTCTAAATAATAAATAATCTTATTTAATAAATCATCAAAAATTCAATATTAGATAAGCAGGATCTACCCCAAACCGAATTTTACCAGATTTTTTTTCTTATGATGAGTATTTAGTTCCGTTGATTGTTAATAAGTCTTTATGTGAGACAACGCCTTACTTCTCACGCAACGATTCCAGTCCAGGCAATCATTGCGATATTTTCTGCGAGAGCTTGCAATAATGTACTATCGCAACCGTATTGGTGATATTATATGAAATGAAGCACAGGGCTGCCAATTCAGCGCTTACGACACATACGAATCGAAGTTGTTAACGGCGAGTTATATTAAACATTGGCATTGTTGCGATAGTACATAATAAATTTAACACAACATCACGAAAAACTTTTTTTATATAGAGAAAAATAAGAAATCCATGGGGATACAATTTAGACTGAAAGTTGTTCAGATGCTTAAGAAAAATATGTAATATAAAGTTCAATTTCTGAATTTATATTGCAACGATAATATCTGTTTTTATTTTTGGACGACAATCGGTATATTTAAAAAACAGAGTTTATTTATATGCTCGTCAATAGAATGTATCAACAATTCTTAGCACACGAACACGTAGAATTTTAAATAAACATAAGTTAATTAAAAATGCGAAATGTGTTTCTTTACGGAAAATTATTGTTTATGATATTTCCATCTTCCAATTCATCATAAAAATACATTTCCTAAGAAAAATATTTTCAAGAGAGCTTCTTTATATAAAAAGTAAATTTTTAAATGTTTTTCTAAAAGAATTTCAGTTCTGGACACGAGTTTTAAAATGACTGGTAGAGAAAAACAAAATTTAATTCATTTTTCGAATTTAAAACAAATAATTTAAAAATTACATTTCAGAGCTCGGATGATTTAAGAAAAAAAAAAACAACTCTTAAACAATTCAACATTTTTAACCTTAGGATCAAAGGAATATGAATAAAAAAGTAAACCTGCTCTTAAAATTCTAAACAATTACCTTTGAATAGAACGAGAGAATTAAATGTGAATGCATATATTCCACAAATTTCGAATATCTTTTATCTGCAAACGATTTTAAAAGCAGACAGTTTCATTAATTCGCGACTCTGGCGGACAGTTTAAGAAGCTCATTTTTCAATTCTAATCGTATCAATTTGAATGGGACTCATTGATCTGTCAACAAGCATCTCTGTAATCTAACACCGGAGAGAATCAATATAAACTATTTTGAAATTAAACTCCAGATAAAGGTGTTGGGTTCCACTTACTATTTTACGTTTCGCTCTTAATTCGAGAAATGTTTACAACGCGTTGAATTAAATTCTAACGACACAGCAAGAAAATAAAAAGCTTTACCGGAAATTGATTATTATTTTGTTTAGAAGCAGAATTCTTTTACAAATGAAATGGAATTCTTTTGTTGTACGAATTTAATTAAATCCAGATATTCATTATACTTTTTTTTTATCAGAAATGCATATAGGAATGAAAATGCTTTTTTAAGGACAAACATGCACAAAACTCAGATATAAATTATAATTTTGCATCTTTAGAAATCCTTATCTTCAAAGGAATATTTCAAAAATAATTACAATTGTTGACTAATGAATTTTAAGTTGAATGAAAATATTTAATCGATTGAAAGTCCATTTTTTCTGTTTTATGCATATTTCTCTTTTACCTGTGCTTTTTAATTGAATTTTTTTGTAGTTTTTAGATTAATATTTATGCATAATTTTTTTCAAGTCATTACGAATTAGTTGTCTCATTGTAACGTTGGAATACAAGAAAATTGTCTAATATTCGGAGTTCTCGATTTTGACACGTTTTAGGAAATATATGTAATATATACGTTAAGTTTACGTTTATGAAATATATGCGTAAAAGAACACACATGTATAGTTTTTTTTTCATGGAAAATAATTAATTTATTCCCTTTAATGTACCATGTGTAATGAATTTTTGAAAAAAATTCAAATTAAATTAAAATAAAAAAGAGGCGTTTTTTTAGGATTTTAAAAGAATTTTTGAGAGAAAGAAATGCATGATTTCATTTTCAATGAAAAATATTTTTTAACTACATTATCTGGTGTTAAATTTGTGGCCCGGCTCTAGCCTAGTGGTTACGGTCACGGACTCGGGGCCGGTGTGTCATGAGTGACCCCTCGTTCAACGGAAGTCCCACCATGTAGAGGGAGACGATGCACGTTCAATTTGTCGAGTTTCAAAGACCCTTGTTGGCATCGTGGGATAGTTTGGAGAGAGGGTGCCAGCTGTGGTGTTGTCGTCATCACTTGACCATGGTTCAGATTTACGAGGTCCATCCATCGTAGCTGAGGTGGCCGCGGTAGCCAAGTGGTATAGGCATCGGATCATGGCTAGCGTGTCATGAGTTCGATCTCAGTACCACTGAAGACCCGCCGTGTAGGGAAGCGATGCACGTTAAATCTGTCGAGAGCTCAAACGTCCTCCCGTTGGTGTGGCTTGGTAGTTAGGAGAGGGGAGGGGGGGTGCCAGCTGAGGTGTCGTCCGCGTCACTTGACCGTGGTTCAAAATTACGCGGACCGTCGCCAAAAGCCCTTGTGTAGCTGAACAGAGCGACGTTAATATTCACTCACTCACCAATAAAGCATTCTTTTGTTTTAAAATCGCGCCAGACTGACCTATCTACTCATGCCCCTCAATCTCCAAGGTCTCGAAAACTGAAATCAGCAGAGTGGGCATTGGACCTCTATGGATCGTTGCGCTACTGAGTTTTGTTTTCAAACACTTAGTAGTTTAAAAAACTTGTTTCTAACTGCAAGTATTGTAACTAATAGCTGTAACCTCAATAATTTAGTTCTTTAACTCCATTAATTTTCCCAATACGTCTCAACAGAAATTTTTCATGTGTCGTGAAACTAATAACCGGAGACTTAATTGGACATTTATCGAAAATATTCTCTGATGAACAGTATTTCAAGAAAAGATAGTACACAAAACAGAAAATCAATATATTAAAGAAGAGGGAGAATAAGCCATTAGGTACACAAGAACATTTTAATTTTGTTTCAACTACTTAGCTTGCTTTCTTTAATAAATATTTAAAAAATTTTTAATATGAAATCGCAAGAAAATTCCTCTTTCCTTTATAAGATTTATTCTTAAATTCCATCCCTGCGTGTGAAAAACACAGGGTGTTTCAAAAATGTATTGCAAAACCTCTCTCAAACCCCCTTTGAGGTTGATTTTCCCAAAAAATGGTTCTTAGCGGATCTCTACTCCATGAAAGGAACATGCCTGACAAATTTCAAGTTGGTCTGTAGGTCTGATAGTTCCTGAGATATCGTGATAAGTGGGTCGCTTTTCTAATTTATATATGTAGATAACATACAAACTATATCTTCTTTCTTTTTTTTCTTCCATATCTTTCACTTTCTTATTAATTCCTCGCTTCTAGTGCCTATACCTTGACACCATAATCAGCGATTTCTGTTTTACTTCCTTTCACTTTATCCCTTTCATTGCATATCCCAATTCTTTATCGCAACAGTTTTCTTCGCTTTTCCCACTGATATATAAATCACAATCCTTATCTGTTTTACAAAATTCGCCTTAAAAAGGAATAGACATTCATCAAGAAGCTCCTCGCGAAATATCGTATTTAGCAGTAATAATTCAATCACGCATAATAGCAGTTCCAAACACATTACCCTGAAACTGTTAATCATTTGTCAAGTATTTGTTTCACGAGGCGTAAAAAGAAAAAAAATGTGAAATATTCTATTAGCTCGTTCCAATAGGGAAAAGGGCTTCAGGTGTGAAATATCATTACTACCCCTGCGATCGTAACAGATTGCAATATCAGTCAGATGTAATGAATTTCGGTGTCTGCGGAGTTTTCGAACAGAAAAATAAATTGGAAATTTAATTTAAGATCACTATATGGAGAAAGATGGGCCATTTGAATAGTTTAAATGTGAAGTTGTGCAGTTAGGAGCGTTGAATGAATTTTCGTTTCTATTTCTTTTAAGTTGTCAAGTGAAGCCATTTTGTTAGCTGCCTGGAATAATTGTTTTTAAAAAATCTTGAATTATTTTCTAGATATATTCAGTCGACTCTCGATAATTCAAACTTTCGATAATACGAACCTCTCGATAATTCGAAGTATATGCTTAGTCCCTAGAAAAACTCTTGATATTTCGAACTAAAACAATGCGTTTGGGTACACTCAAAAATTCGACGTAAAATCTGTGACTTTCCATATCACAACACGCAATAATTCAAAGTTAGCTTTTAAACTCTCGACAATTCGAACACTCACTATCATGTACAGTCCTGCAGCAAACAGGTTGGAGCTTACAAGTTTTGCGTTCTATTGTTTCTGCGTGTTTTTCCTGTAACGTAGCTCCTTTGATGACCATCTGTATGCTACCCCTTCTTAGTGTTTTCTGGTTCATCAGGCGAAAATACACTTATATTGCCTTCCTTCTTCAAGTGGACAATAGACCAACCGCACCTATTGTCAGCCGTCCATATCTTTCGTTTAAAACGAGGCTTTGCTACACATGTGTTCAGAAAGGATTGTCCACTAGTGTGAAGAAGAGATGCGTAGGATTGTGTATGAATGTATTTTTTAATACAGGTCTTTTAACTTCTGTATAATATTTATATGGTATATGTAATTTTTAAAAATTACATTAAAATAATTTTATACATATGTACAATTGTTGTTTAAAAACATAGTTTCAAATTTAAACGTGTTAGAAAAAATATTCTCTTCGAGTAATTTGGGAGATATTTTCTACCCTCTAGATTATTCGAACTCTTGATAAAAATTTTAATTGGTCCCTTAAATTTCGAATTATCGAGAGTCAATTGTACATGTTTTCAAATATCTATCTCAAAAAATTTCTAAGTATTTTTCAAATCCTACTATTAGTTTAGTCTCTCTCCCCCTATATATATATATATATTTATATATCTTGTTAAAATTTTTTCATTCGTTAATAAAATACATTCTATTCATCCAATCAAGTTCAAATACATTTAAAGGTCGTAAAAAACTTGTAGTGAATGACACTTGATGTTAATACAGTTTTTTAATATTCATTAATTTTTTAATTAATGATTAAATATAGTAACAAACAAAAATAATAGTCCAACAGCATATATAGAAAGGAAAATCATTCGTTGTGACCCTGTAGCCCAATGGACAGCACGTTGGACTTCTAATCCAAAGGTCGTGAGTTCGAATCCCACCTGTAATAGCCTAATTTCTGAGAATGTGATGTCTTCATTCTACTATTTTATTAGAATAATTAAAATTAATTAATGAATAAATAGTAATAAACAAAAAAAAATAGTCCAACACCATATGCAGAAAGGAAATTGGAAAATCGCTTTCTGTTTTGTCGCTTAATAGTGTGATTCTGTCCTATGTATATACATATTTATATTAATTGTAACTATTTAATAAAAGGCAACTAAAATAAAAAAGTTCTTTGTTGACCTAAGTGGGAATTGACAGAAATTTTTTTTATATTACTTGTTACATTTTTTTTTACGAAAGAGCAATATCTTCTACTTCCAGCATTTTGAATGCATTTTAACTTAAAATCTTAAAAATTTAGTGTTAATAGTTCCTCATTGTAGCACTATGGAAATCTAATTAAAAAAAGTTTGAAGTTAAATCAATGACCTTTCATAAGCTGTTGATAAATTTTCGAAAACAATTTAAAAATTCAAAGACAATTCAAACAGTCGGAAAATGCTCCTTTAGAGAGAACTTAAAACAGAAAATATATCAAATTAATTAGTACGTAAAGAAAACAGGGAAAACTCATGTGTATTTAAAAAAATAATTCATGATTAATTTTTTCTGGAAAAACTGCAAGTATAAGGCAAAATTATTTCAATAAAGGGAATATTTTTTCCACATTAAGAAGATTACAACAATTAGAGCAAACGATAAATTTCTGTACAATTAAAAAGACCGGCGGAATGGCATCACTGTTACTAATCTGAGAGAGAGAATCGAAGTACGGGGGGGGGGGGGTTCAGTGGGATAAATCAGAGCTAGAAAAAGATGCATTAGTTGAATTCTCTCTCTTTTGTTTTTCGCAAATTCTTATTTTAAATTATTTAAGTATTCATATAAAGGGGAATTGTGTATTTTGAACGGCATACTTAAGGTTTCATTCATGTGTAGTTATATCTTTACTGACCTTTCCAAATTTTGTATATACTCCTTATTTTAATTTTTTTTAAAATAACAAATATAAATTTGTGACGGGTGCTTACGCGTTTCACTAACCTTCTCTTATAAACTTTTAAATTGTATTTATTTTGACCAATCCCCGCTGAGAGCTGAAAGTGTGACTTATGCAAATAAGATAGTTTCGGGTTTAGCGAGTTCGAAAGAGATATAAAAGGGAGAAATGAAATGAAGAGTGAGAGAATGACTAAGCGGTTTGATAGAGGAGGACTCCGTGTTTGGATTGAAGAAGTAAACTACGTGGTTGCTTAAGAAAGTGTTTCTAAGAATTTAGTTTAACTAAGTGAAGACTGATAGCGGAAGTAAGATTATTGAACAAGATTCATTAATTGGGTTCAAACGTAATTGAAGATATCTTGGATTGAAGCCACTTCATAGATTCTACTAGTTTCCAAGTTCATTCCGAAGAAGATATCAGGTCTGTAATTTTTGTAGATTAGATTTAAATGTGTAGTTTGATTGTACGCGTTATTCCCCTCGTGATATCAGTTAGTATTCCGTCGTCCGTAATTGAATTCTGATCGCACTCCATGATAATTTATTGTTCTTAAAGTTGATTTTTAATTGTGTATTTCTGTCCTAAGGAAATAATAAATAACTGATTTATTATTTGAGTAGTCATTAATTATGAATCCTACATACCCAAAACATTACGTAAAGATGTTATGCGAGAATTTCATGACTCGCCTATGGCAGGTCATTTAGGCAAAAAGAAAACCTACTTAAAATTAAAGGACGCGTGTTATTTTCCGTACATGAGGAAATACATTTATAAATATGTAGCAACCTGCGACCAATGCCAAAAAATTAATTATAAAAACGGATTACCAGCTGGTCAATTCCCATAATAACGAATTTTCTGAATGAAATCGTGTCTTTAGATTTGTTAGGCCCATACCCTGCAACTAGTCCAGAACGCTATAGATTTATTTTAGTAATTACCGATAATTTTTCTAAATGGGTTGAAATAGTTCCCTTAAGGAAAGCTTCGGCTAAAGCAATCGCCAATGCATTTTTTGAAAATTATATTGCACGTTATGGAGCTCCTGTTAAATTAGTCACCGACAACGGTCCCCAAATGATATCCGAAGTTTTTGAGCAAGTGTGTCGCAGATTGCACATAAAACACGTTAAAACTGTGGTATATCGTCCACAAGCTAATCAAACAGAAAGAGTTAATCGCACTCTTTTAAAAATGATTTCGAGTTTTGTCGCGGATAATCACACTAACTGGGATCAATTTCTGCAAGAGTTCGGTTATGCGATTAGGACAGCAGTACATGAGACAACGGGTAAAACACCGGCGGAATTATTTTTAGGTCGAAATTTAATCACCCCTTTTCAGAAATTAGTTATGGTAACTGATGGATCAGATTTAGTTTGTGGGAACATAGAAAGGTTGTTTGAGGAGGCTAGAGTTCATACAAAGCGCCAGCAAGAGAAGTGGGCGAAATATTATAATAAAAAGAGGAGTGAAAATAATGTGAAAGTTGGTGATCTAGTATTAGTTCAAACTCACCCGTTAAGTTCAAAATGTAAAAAAATAGTAGGTAAATTTATGCCAAAGTTTGAAGGCCCATATAAAGTTCTGAGTGTAAAAAATAATAATAATTTAGTAATATTAAAATTTGGTAAAAGAATAACGGTTAATGTGGACCAGGTGAGAATTTACCATCAAAGAGAAGACAGTGTTGCCGAGTCGGAAAGTAACACTAGTAGTGATCATGGTGCAGTGACATCAATCAGGTCAGATGATACGCAGTCGTCATTGGTGCAATCGGAGAATGATAGGGGTGGTCGTAAAGGATCGAAATCAGGAAATGTAAATGGTAGTAGAGATATAGTTGCGAATAGACACGATGGAGTGGAGGTGAGAAAAAAACGTGGACGGACGGAATCTGCTGTTTCTTCGGGGGGTGGCGCGTATAATTTCAGGAAAAGGAGACCTTTATACACTGAGAGAGAGAAAAGAGGAAGGCTTGAATCCTGGTATGAAAACGTACAAAAGAAGAGACCAGAGGCCCAAGTAGATCGCGAGAAAAGAAAGATTTCCTCGTCAATGTCCTCTCGTCCCTCCAGAAAGCGTTATAGAAAGGTGGAAGAAAATAGTTCTGAAAGAGCAGTTCCAGGACCATCCCACAGATTCAAGTACAACAGACCTCATCAGGAAAGGAGCTGTCCATACAATCTTCGGAGCCGACGTCGAGTGGACAACAGCCAAGTTCCAGTTCTCACAGAAGAAAACAACGCCTCAGCAGGAGCATATCAACTTCAACGGACTCGATGGAAGAGGAGACCCAGAAGGTTGGAGCGCAGAGTGGACAACCCTAGGACAAGGTCATCCAGCACAGAAGCCATGGTGGGAGACAAAGCCTATGCAGATTGGATCTAAAGACTAGTCAGGTTGTATAATTCTAATTTGTTTATTTTTCCTCTGACAGACAGTTCGGAGTATTTTCCATGTGGGCTAGTCTAATCTTTTTTGTAAAGTTAACGTACAAAAGTGTCACTGAGTTGTGTGCATTTTCATATCGGTTGAAAAGACTTTTGTATTTAATTTTTTTCCAAATTGTGGAAAAACATTTGTTGAATTGCAATTGTTTTGCTACACATTAAAGACGTGGCTTTATATGTGAGATTACTTGTATTGTTTGTTGTAATATATTCTATGTAAAAAAAATGTATATATTTTGTGTGTAATTATTAAGATGTATAAGTAGTGTCTGGTTTCTGGGCGCGGCGTAATTAGGAATACTAACAAAAAACATTAACAGCGCAGCGCGAGTGATTGGGAATTTTTGAAAATGAAACCAGATAAGGGTTATTTTGTTATTAAACTATATATATATATAATATAATGTATGCCATATTTTATGTCAATAAGGAAGTTGTATAAAAGTTCTGTGCATTTAATGTCATGTTTTAGAAAAATTGACAAGGTTTCCTTTCAGGGCAGCAGTCCCTGAACATAGTGATGTGATGAAAGTTTGATGTCGTATGAAGATACTGTTGTAAAATTTTTTATATTTATTAGCACTTAAGTAAAGTGCATGATCAGGGTTTTTTCCTTGAAAGGTTTTCCCCTGATCTTCGCCCGAATGGGATGCACTGTAGGGAACCTAAACATGTACAAGAACAATAAATTGAAGTGGAGTTATAAACTTTATAAAGTAATAAATAAAACTTTATAAAGTTCGTGTGTGTGAGTTAACTTTTTACAAGTTCAGGCATTCTAGAGTAGTTGAAATTTTGTGCAGATTCAATGTTTTTCAGATGTTAGGTAAATTAAGCGAATTCTTGCAGGTCGTTTAGACCTTCAATAAGTCACGCTTTTTTTCTCGGAGGGGGGTTGTGACGGGTGCTTACGCGTTTCACTAACCTTCTCTTATAAACTTTTAAATTGTATTTATTTTGACCAATCCCCGCTGAGAGCTGAAAGTGTGACTTATGCAAATAAGATAGTTTCGGGTTTAGCGAGTTCGAAAGAGATATAAAAGGGAGAAATGAAATGAAGAGTGAGAGAATGACTAAGCGGTTTGATAGAGGAGGACTCCGTGTTTGGATTGAAGAAGTAAACTACGTGGTTGCTTAAGAAAGTGTTTCTAAGAATTTAGTTTAACTAAGTGAAGACTGATAGCGGAAGTAAGATTATTGAACAAGATTCATTAATTGGGTTCAAACGTAATTGAAGATATCTTGGATTGAAGCCACTTCATAGATTCTACTAGTTTCCAAGTTCATTCCGAAGAAGATATCAGGTCTGTAATTTTTGTAGATTAGATTTAAATGTGTAGTTTGATTGTACGCGTTATTCCCCTCGTGATATCAGTTAGTATTCCGTCGTCCGTAATTGAATTCTGATCGCACTCCATGATAATTTATTGTTCTTAAAGTTGATTATTAATTGTGTATTTCTATCCTAAGGAAATAATAAATAACTGATTTATTATTTGAGTAGTCATTAATTATGAATCCTACATATCCAAACATAGATAATATGCAAAGGGTAATTAATAACCCTGGGGGTAGTGGGAGACTGCGACAAATTGATTCTGAAAATCCTACAGTTTATTTTATTATTTATTTATTTCATAATTTCTAACATCTCAATAAACATTGATGTTAAATGTAGGAAACTGTTAGCAGGACATCATCTATGTATATTATTAGCGATTATTAGTAATTTTAGGTCCATTGTTTCTTTTAGAATTCTTAATTCTTTCAAAATATTTTAGAGCTATTGATTCTTTTAAAATTTTTAAGAGTTTTTGATTCTATCAGAACATTCAGAAGTTCTTGATTCTTTCAGCATTTTTAAAAGAATTACCCTGAAATCCGGTGTATAACGCGCATCTATACTTTCAGGCTGGATTTTTAGGTATATTCGCGTATCTATCGTTTTTATAACCGGAATATAACGTGCACCCTCAAGTTTCGATGTTATTTTTTGTGCTAAAAGGGAGCGTTATACGCCAGATTTTTCGGGGTATTGATTCTTTTAGAAAATTTTTAGCACAATTGATTCTTCTAGAGCATTTAAAAACTCCAGATTATTTTTGAAAATTTTAGAATTTTTGATCATTTTATCACATTTAAAAGAATTCTTAATTCTTTTAGAATATTTTAAAACTGTTGATACTTTTGAAAATTTAAAAATTTCTGATTTTCTTAGAATATAGATTCTAAAAAATCTTTTAGTCTTCTCTAAATTTCTGATTTGTTGATTCTCCTGGGATAATTGAAAGAATTATTGACTCTTTTAGAATGTTCAAAAGAATTTGCGTGTGATTCTTTTAGAAAGTTTGAAATAATTCTTGATTCTATTGGAATATTTTTGGAGATTGTTAATTCTTAGAATATTTAAAAATTTTGGGTTGTTTTAGCTTAAATTTTAAAAAGGCTTCAGTTGATGAGAATTCTTTTGTAGAACATTATCTGCCATTTTAAATTTGTGAACGTATTGTTTTTTTTTTTATTGCATGGAATTTTTAATTTTTTTCATCAAACCTGAGTCACTGTATTGATTTGAATGCTGTAAGTGTATCCGGGAAAAAATATAAAATGGGGAAAATTTCTGTGGATTGCAATTTTTCAATTTTTTAAAATATTTGAAAACTCTCTTAACGCTTACAAACGAATAATCAAAAGTAAATGAAAGTATCTACTAAAAAATGTATAATTCCTCAGAAATCTTCATTATTTTTTATTCCTTTGAATGTTCTTAGTTGGTTTCAAAATTAAATAGCTGGAGCAGGAAAGTAGAATTTACATACAATTAATGGTCACGAATTCAAAGATGCTAATAGACTTGAGCCTTAAGGAGACGACCCAGCTGCACTTTTAAATAACTATTATTGTTAGTTGTGAAGAATCAATAGAAAAGATCTTGGAAACAAAGAAAAGGAGGGGTTTCTTTTAGCATATTTGAAAGAATTATTGATTCATTTAGAACATTTTCAGTGCCATTGATTCTTTTAGAGCACACTTCAAAATCCAAGATTCTCTTAAGAATTTCTTATTTCTTTAGAACGTTTAAGAATGTCTTATTTCTTTAGAACGTTTAAGAATTTCTTATTTCCTTAGAACGTTTAAGAATTTCTTATTTCCTTAGAACGTTTAAGAATTTCTTATTTCTTTAGAACGCTTAAGAATTTCTTATTTCTTTAGAACGCTTAAGAATTTCTTATTTCTTTAGAACGCTTAAGAATTTCTTATTTCTTTAGAACTCTTAAGAATTTCTTATTTCTTTAGAACGCATTTCTCATTCCTTTAGAACGTTTAAGAATTTCTCATTCCTTTAGAACGTTTAAGAATTTCTCATTCCTTTAGAACGTTTAAGAATTCCTGTTTCACTCAGAACATTTAAGAATCCTTGATTATTTTAGAATATTATAAATAATTCTTGATTCTTTTAAAATATTTTCAGTGCTATTGGATTCTTTTAGAACACATTTAAAAATTCCTGATTCTCTTAGAACATTTAAGAATTTATTTCTTTAGAACTTTTAAGAATTTCTTATTCCTTATAGAACATAGGTTCCCAAACTTTTTTGTCTCATAGACCCCTTACCATGTTTTTTTGGTTTTGTGTAGACCCCTACTTATCTAATATTAAATTTTTGCAAATTTATCAACTTAAATATTTTTTGACAACTGCTATAGCACTACTTACTTTAAAAGTGTTATGTTTCTAGCTGGAGTTAATTAACGTGTTTAAAACGTACGAAACACATGTGAATTAATTAAATTTTAATTTAATATATAAAGTAATTGGAACATAAAATAACTGAGCAACAAACATGTTTTTAGTGGGTGGGATGAATCGGGTGCTTCACAATAACATTTTTAACATTTGGCATCAATCTTTTCAGGTTTAACCCGCAATCTCCTAAGTTAGTAGGATCCAACCTTTCTTTTTTTTCTTCCTGTTTTTATTTTGGAGATTGACAACCATGCTGATAGTCCTCCTCTCTAGGAAGAGCAATTAAAAACTTTCTTAAGCTGTTCCATAATACGAAAAAATAACAGGTATATCTTTTTAAAGCCAAAATTGCTGACATTCATTTCTAAATTTTACTTTAAGAACTTCGTTAGGGCTATTAAAATAAGTTCCTTTTGTAATCAGACATTTTTTTCTTTTTCTTTTTTTAATGTGACAACATGAATTCATTACTTACTGTGATATTACCATGGTCAAAGCATTTTCACACTTAGTTTCAAAACCTGAGTAAAAGGCATTTAAATGCTGAACATAGGTTAAAACGTCATTTTTCTGGCAGATTGTGACAATTTGAGAAACTATTACAATTCATGATGCCCAGTTTTATACTCCTTTAGCTTGATTCTGGCAAGAAACACTAAAATGATGGACCTTTTTTAATAAAATGTATGCTGACGCCTTGTAATTGCAAATTAACCCCAGTAAATTTAGTAAATAAAGTTGTTAAATAGGTAAATATAGTTAACACTTTATTAGATTCTATAAAAATTAAAATCATTATCTGATGTAGGCTATCGTAGACCCCCATTTACACCTCATGGACCCCCGAATTATTTTTTCACTGCCGTGGACCCCTTGCAGGTCGTCATAGACCCCTGGGGGTCCATATAGACCACTTTGGGAATCACTGCTTTAGAACGTTTTAAATTTTTTTATTTCTTTAGAACGTTTGAGAATTTTTTTTATTTCTTTAGAACGTTTAAGAATTTTTAATTTCTTTAGAACGTTTAAGCATTTCTTATTTCTTTAGAACGTTTAAGCATTTCTTATTTCTTTAGAACTTTTAAGAAATTCTTATTCCTTTAGAACATTTAAGAATTTCTTATTCCTTTAGAACATTTAAGAATTTCTTATTCCTTTAGAACATTTAAGAATTTTTTATTCCTTTAGAACGCTTACAAATTTTTTATTCCTTTAGAACGCTTAAGAATTTTTTATTCCTTTAGAACGCTTAAGAATTTTTTATTCCTTTAGAACGCTTAAGAATTTTTTATTCCTTTAGAACGCTTAAGAATTTTTTATTCCTTTAGAACGCTTAAGAATTTCTTATTCCTTTAGAACAGGGGTGGCCAACTTTTTTGGGAAGCGTGTCACAATCTGATTTAAAAAAAATTACGCGTGCCACTTCCAACTTTACAAAAGTGAAAAAATGTTACTTATTGGCTTATTTACACCAAAAGCATATTTTTTAATGCAAACTCTGTGTACTGAAAATGTAAAAAAAAAAAAAAAAAAAAAACGGTATTACAAATAAAACACAAAAGTAGAAACTTACATTTTTTTTGTTGATAAATTTCTACAGAATCAGAAAGCTTAGCATTAGCTTAGATACAAAATAATAAAAAAGCAACTTGAAACATTTAATTTAAATGATTACTAAGCAGTCAGTACTTTCTTAATGTGGCTTTTGAATTTGTAGTTTTCTTACTAAATTATATACATTTGGATTAGTTCGTGAAGATGCTAACAAAATTAGGTGTTTTAGGTGCATATCAGTTAATTTTGAGCGATATTGTGATTTACTTACGTTCATAATAGAAAACATTTCTTCACAAACATGTTGATCCAAACCTAGAACAATATCTGACCGCTAATTCATGTAAATTTGGAATATTGCTTGGTGGCAGATTTTGCTCAGAACCTTTAAAATCTCATGCTGAAAATTTCTGTTTTTTACATATTCTCTTCATGATAATTTTCTATTGTAATTCAATTAATTCAGTAATATTTCCAAATTTTTTTGTAATTTTTCAAGAAGTCTTCACGTGCCACAGTTACGACTCCCACGTGCCACAATGTGGCACGCGTCCCACGGGTTGGCCACCCCTGCTTTAGAACGTTTAAGAATTTCTTATTCCTTTAGAACGCTTAATAATTCCTGTTTCACTCAGACCGTTTTGGAATTCTTGATTATTTTATGATATTTTAAAGAATTCTTGATTCTTTTGGAACATTTAAGAATTCTTGATTTCCTTAGAATATTTCATATAACATCTAGAGTAGGTAAGTAGAAATTGCATAAAAATTAATCTTACGGTCACGAGTTCAAAATAACTTAAAGAATGGGAATCTTATCGAGAAGACCACCAGCTACACTTTTAAATTACCATTTTCTTATTAGCTGTGTAAATTCATTCAATAGAATAGGTCGTGGAAATGAAGGAAATGAGTGGATTCTTACAGCATATATGAAATAATTATTGATCTTTGTAGAATACTTTTAGTGCTATTTGATTCTTTTAGAACACTTAAGAATTTCCGATTATCTTAGAACATTTAAGAATTTTTCATCGTCTTATCATATATGAAAGAATTCCTGATTCTTTTGGAACATTTAAGAATTCCTGATTCTTTTGGAACATTTAAGAATTCCTGATTCTTTTGGAACATTTAAGAATTCTTGATTCTTTTTAGAATATTCCATATATTAGCTAGAGTAAAGAATAAATTAATGAAATGGTCAGGAATTCAAAATGGCTCAAAGGTAGGAACCTTAAGGAGACGATCCAACTGCACTTTTATATTACATTTTTTTTCTTTTGTTAGTGTTAGTTGTGTAGAATCAATAGAAAAGATCTTGGAAACAAAAAAATGGTTTATTAGAGGACAAAAGAACATGGCTTACATTTTAAGGAGTTGGCAGCACTTGCAATACCATATTTGAAGTCTGTTCCGATTTCATGACCGAAGACCACTCGAACGAAGTAAATGTAAACAGAGAACAAACAATAATTAGAAGAACAACAAACACTGGTCATTAATATACACCATTTAAACCATTTGTCAACAGAAAAATGAAACCGATCCCATTTGGCGAGCCCTCTCTCCCTAAAAAAAAACGAGCCATCTCCAGTTCCCTTCCCACACAACAGAAGCCGGAAGAACAAAACCGCAGTGCCCGCGTGCTTAGAAGAGGAAGCCGAAGATAAATGAACAGTAAAATAAAAGGACGGGAGAGTATTACACAGCGGCCATTTGTCGGTAAGAGGCAATTTTTAACGAATTACCCATGCAAAGCGAACGTTCATAAAGGTTTGTTCGGCAGTGTCGGAATTGCTTTTATGTGAGGCTTAAAAACACGTTCGGATTTGTTTGAGTTGGATTCACCACACGTGAGCGTTGAACTCTGAATGGGAAAAAAATAAAAATAAAAAAGTTGTGATTTGTGGAAGCTCTGTGTACACGAACGTTTGTTTGTAACAAAATAAACTTGTTTATTCAGCAATTAATATAGGAAGAAGATCTGCATCGTAAGACGTACCATCCTACATCACAAAAAAAAAGTGTTTTTAAGCTTAACGGTAGAAATTTCAGAAAAATCGAGAGAATTTTTACAAATCAGAAGAATTCTAACAAAAATACCTGCCAAAGAAAATTGCTAAATTTACATTCTTCTACAATGCGCTCACGAAACTAAAGCTAAATAATTATAAAAAATTTTTTGTTTGTTTTTTATATTAAAAAATATTATCTGAAGTTCTCTCTCTCTAGCGTATTTTTTTTTTTTCATTCTCTTATTACCTTGTACAATATTAGTGTTAGTCGTATTTTTCACGTCATTTTTTGTTTTTGTTTGTTTGGGAAATGAGTGGAAAGATAAATTCGTACACTGTGCGTGATTTTCAGCGAGATTTTTGCACCCCGAAATGCAAAAGTTACTGGCCCCGGTAATGATCATGGCGTGGAGTGAGTTGTGACGGATCTATACGCGAACTTCTGAATAATCCTCTAGGGGAAACTTTGTGGCTAGCTTTCACGTTAATTCGCAGCCATCCCTCAAGAAGAAACCTTGATATGTGGATTAGTTTGACTATATAAAGTCAAGGTTTTGTAAACGTAAGATAGAAGGAGCAGGGGAACTGTTGCGGGGATTTGTAGGTGAGATTTATTTCATTATTACAACGTGAGTTAAGGAAGGAGTTTGCTACTATGATAAATTTGTGGATTGAGAATTAATAATCCAAGATAGAGTAGATAAGATTAAATTAAAGCGCTTGTTACTAACTTGATTACTAACGCTTGTTTACTTATTGTAGATAGCTCTCTTTATATCACTCCTAGGGTCTCCTCTTGTAGTTGATTGATTAGTGTGCTTGAATAGTAATAAAATAATAATTATTATGGAAGTTTCTGGTGAGGCTTTGTTTCCCCCCACCCCCCTTAGATCAGCAGGACGTTGAAGGAGTGGCTTCAAATAGAACGCGCTCACAGAGTGAATGAATGTTTATTAACTTCGCACTGAAAGCAACTCTATTGGTGACGGACCTCATAATTTTGAACCGAAATCAATTATGGCTGAAAACCTGGTTTTAATGATAGTAGTACCTACTCACTCACCAGCTGGAGGTTCAGGTCTTCAGGAAAGAATTCCTATTGGGAGATTTCTTGTAACCAAGCGAGTCAAAGAAAATTCTGCAGCTTTCACAGACCCAAAGATGGCTATTTATGATCGCAGGAACCCATCGGATATTCTGTGTCGATTTTTAATTGATACCACTCATATTTTTAATCCTTGTTTTTTGTTATTGTTGTTGATATTATATTTTAAAAAGGAAAGTTAACTATTAGCGAACAACGCAAGGAGCATCTCCAAATCTCGAACAACAATTCAAAGATAGTAAGAAGAATATATATTTGGTCGACTTGGTATTTGTTAATCATTTGAGATTTAATGTAAACCCTAAACATGAACTGCTTAGTTTGATTTCCAGTACGGAACAATTACTCTAATATGTGTTCCAATAATTGTGTAGTTTAATTGAAATATCGGGGTAGAGGAGTAAGGGGTGATATTTCACAGAACTTAAGGTGTGTTAAAAGAGGGCAAGAAAACAATTTGATGAATAATTATACAGTAGCTCCCTCTAATGTCGGATAACCCGGTCTGCGTTCTTGATTATTAAAGGCTTTATAAAAGTTGCTTTTGAAACTGTATTTTTATTGGATTTGTTCAAAAACATGTGCAGATACGCAATATAATCCAACTTCGTTCAATGTAAACTATTAGCACTCATATTTTCTATCTCTTTTAAAGATCATTATTTTTACAAGCTTTTATTTAACTTGCAATGATATTTGCTTGGGTGGAATCTAGCAACTCAATTTTGAAGCTGATATCTTCAACCGATTGAGCTGAAATTTTGTATACGCGTTTAAGTTTGGATGACAATGCATGTTTTGACCATTTATATTCCGATATTGCAATTAGTTATAAAGGTACTAATTAAAAACCTTAAAACGCACTCTTGTTTTACCTCTGTGAGCTGTTTATTCCGCTGTACTCGGTGACGCAAAATAAAGAACAATGTGAGGGGAAAACTCTTTTGACGTTTTTAAAACAGCGATCTAATTTTTCTATGAAATGCAGACAAGAAATAATTACAGAATCGGAAAAAGGATTTATTTCGCTACGGTATTTTGTTAAATTTTTTTTACAAAATAATCATATGTATTTTTTATGATTTTTTTAAATGAGTCAATTTTTTTTAATTAAATCAATCGACATTTCATACTAAAACAGCTCATGCTTTGCTCTTTTAGAATCAGTCATTTAAAAAATAAAATGCCGAAAACCTTTTTTAACGATTTTTCGAAAAATTCTCACAATTCTAATTAAACATTAAAATCTTCCTCATTTATGAAGATAATCTCACGAAACTTTTTTTCGTGTGTAGAATAATATTATTTGAGATTTGTACGCGAAGATTGAAAAAATTGCTTAAAAATTACGGATTTAAAATTTTTTTTGTGTTTTTCATCTAATACCCTTTTTGAGATAATTCATTTAGCTAGACTGTTCGAAATTAACCGGCAAACGACCTTGTAACAATGATACGTTGAATGAGATGAACAGACTGAGAAACCTGTCCAGCGATAACTAAAAAGTAAAAAATAATTTAAAAGTAAAAAGACCTTTTTAAAAACAAGCTCTTTTATTTAAACGCGTTAAAAAGAATGAAATACAAACTTTTCCTTTAAAACTTTTTTACTATCAACTTATAACGTCGTTATACAATTTATATGATATAAAAGCTTGTCGCGAGATTTAACTGTGTAGTTAAACAAGTAAATAACTAGATCTGATTGATTTTAATTTTTAAAATTTTCAATCTAAGTAAAATACGTGTACTTAAATCTCGCGACAAGCTTTTATATCATACTAGCTTTTACCCGCGGCTCCGCTCGAGTTGATGTCTTTAAATAACTGTCAAAGTCGTAATCATTATCATTAGAAAGTAAATAATATAATATGGTAATTTTTTTATTGCTTGACTGGAACCAATAAAATTTAAAAATTCTAAAATTGAGCTTAGTTTAAAAAAAACTGAAAACGTAATTCTTTATAATAATTAACAACAAATATATTCAATAACTTAAACTAGTAATATTTTTAAAAATCGAAAGTTTCTACGTTTAATATATAATTTCTCTTTAAAAGAACTCAAAATAGAATATTATTCCAAGAGATGCTATTGTATACCATATTATATGTTCTTCCGTCAGTTGCAATTATGTGAAGATTTGGGCATTGGACACACCGATTAGGCTACGTATGTGCCATGGGAAAAACATTGTTTTGTTAATAGCAACAGTAAAACTGAAAATTGAACTTGTTTGAATTGAAACGGTAGGTCAGTAGGGATACTTGGAATTCGAGGTATGATAACACTATCCCTTTTCATGTTCAAATATTGGCACCAAGTATATTCTGCATCAGTTTTGTGATCCAAGGCCTCGTTCCTTTCCTCGAGATTTTGCATAACTGGCACATTTAGGATAAATTCTGTTACTTGATGTTACAATGCTATAAAATCGTAGTTTAATTCTCAAATAATTTCATTATCGAAGCCATTTCCGTCAACACGTCTAGGGCTAATCATTAAAAAATCATGTAGCTTCTTCCTAACCATTCTGAAAACCTTTATTGCGTTTCGTTGTAGATGTGTTCATTGAAAGGCATATTTGGTTGTTTTTCGTCGCAAAATATCTTCCCCATGTAGCCTTTGCACTTATTACAAAAGGTTTGAGGATTAGAAAGACCGAAGATGAAATAGGTATTGGGTAAAGCTCCCTAATTTCTCCCTATTTCGGCGAGTAACATTGTATGGATGCCTCTATAGTATATCTTCAAAGTAATACCTCCATGTAAAATATCTAAGTTCAGTATAAGTGAAAAATTTTGTGCAAAATATGAATATTGTATAGTTAGGTTAAAAAAATTCAAAGTAATAAATACTTTCAAAACTAATCAAAACTACTAAAGTAATCAAAACTTCTTATGAAACTGTCAATTAATATTGCATTAGAATTTTCAATATCATGCGCGCGCAATTCGCTCTAAAACTTTATTTTGTTTCCCTCTTTAAAAAGTGGGAGAAAATTTGCATTAAAATATCTGGGATTGTCGGAATAGAGAAATGCTTAGCCAACTTGGCGATATTTCTCAAAGTTTGAGTTTTACATTTAACAAACGTAACGTAATAAATGTTAGACGTTTAATAAAAAACCATTTAAAAGATTGGTTTTTTTAAAGATGCTAAATTACACTGTTTCAGTTATTTGTTATAAATGTGAGAATTTTTTTATTAAAGTCCCATTGTTAACAAATGCTTAATTTTGCGCCAACTTGGCGGGGAATAAGCAAAGTCAAAGTTTTACCCGCATAGTTCCCGTTCCTGTAGGAATATGGAGATAAAATATATCTTATGTTACTCGCTGATAATGTAGCTTTCCATTGGTGAAAGAATTTTTAAAATCGGACCAGAAGTTCCCGAGATTAGCCGGAACAAACAGACAGACCGACCGACAGACAGACAGACAAAATTTTTAAAAATTGACTTTTTGATATAAGTACCGTATATACCTTTAAATGCATTTAGTAAAAAGCTGCTAATTTGAAATTACAAACAGACACTTCAATTTCATTTATTTGTATAGATAAATTGTGTAATGACGTTATAAGTAAAAAGTAAAAAAAGTTTTAAAGGAAAAGTTCCTTTTATTCTTTTTAGCGCATTTAAATATTATAATTGAACGTTTTATTCTGTTTTCAGCGAATTTTATAGTATCGTATAACATCGCCAATGTTTCGTTGGCGACAAATTGGACGCTAACCCATGGTCCTTATCACCCAAAGTCCCGAAAACCCAGAAGTCCCAAACAGATAACTATTTCTGCAACAGCTGGTAAGACCAAATGTAGTGTACAAAACTTGAATTGTGTAAAAATATATGTTTACGATTCACAAGAAATATTATCCTGTTAAAGGAATTTTGTCTTTATAACAAATAATTAAACGAAAGTCTAAACGTGAGTTAAATAACAAACAAATTTGTGGTGAATGCTGATACTACGCTATTGATCAAGCCTCGCCAATTAAATTTTTAATTTACGTCATCATATTTGTAATTCAATATTCAATTTGTTTTGAAATATAAATCGTTTGTTCGGTAAAATTACTCGCGCGTGGAAGAAAAGAATTAGATTCCGTTTGGATTTAATATTGATGTTCTATTTTATCATTTTTGCGCTGCGCTACTATTTATCTATACCAGTTTCGATGGAATATTTCAAACAAGTTTGTTAAAATTAAAAAGGGTAAAATATAGCTGGACTACTTGTTTTATGTACAAGTTATTAATTAATACAGCGATAGATATTTAAATAAAATGTTTTTGTTCTAGTTTTGTATTAAAAAGTGTTTCTTATGGTCTTATATATACAGTGGGTAAAAAAAGTATTTGCACACCTATATTTTTGTTTGCAATTCATAAAAAGAAGCATTAAGAAATAAAAAAATTGGTATTGCCAAATCAGAATAAGTTTAATCATCCAAAACAAACAGAAAAATTACAATAATATAAATAACAATGCTTTTTTGTAACAAAATTAAAATATCTCATGTCAAAAAAGTATTTGCACACCTGCATGAATACAAAAGAAATAAAATATTTAAGCAAATTTCAAATAACTAATATTTAGTATGCATTCCTTTAGCATCTATTACTGCTTGTAATCTTGCTGGCATTGATTTAATTAAATTTTCTGAAACAATAGGGTCAGTATTCGACCACTCTTCAATAAGTGATTGTTTAAGGGCAGATTTGCTTGAAATCTTCCTTTTTCTTATTTTTAAATCCACAGAATTCCACAAATTTTCCAAAGGATTTAAGTCTGGTGATTGTGGTGGAGTGGCAATTTTTCTGGGTACATGATAAAGCAGCAACCACATACATGTTATACTGGCAGTGTGCTTGGGATCATTGTCTTGCTGAAAATAGCACGAATTACCGATACCCAATTTTATTGCACTTTGTGGCAAGTTATCTCGCAACACATCAATATAGGTTCAAGCTGTCATATTCCCATCAATGAAACACAAATTACCAACTCCTTTGCTAGCCATGGACCCCCACATCATAACAGAACCTCCTCCATGTTCAACTGTAGGTAACACATTTTGAGTATGAAAAGCAGTACAAGGTATTCTCCAAACTAATTTCCCGACATCCGATTTAAAGATATTGAACTTACTCTCGTCGGAGAATATGACATTTTTCCAGAAATCAATTGGCTTATTGATATATTCCTTAGCGAATTCAAGTCTCTTCAGTCTATTTCGTTCAGTCATGAGAGGTTTTTTCCTTGGAGATCTCCCATAAATTTGTGCATCATACAGGACATTTCGAATACTTTGGGCACAGATTTGAGCTCCAGATGTTGAAGCGACATCATTGGCTAATGTAACTGCACTAACAAATGGATTTTTCAATGCTTCTCTTGTGATTTTTCGCTTAATTCGCAGTGAAAGTTTTTTGGGGCATCCAGAGCGCAAGTTATTTGATGTAGATCATCTTTCTTTATGACGTTTTATAACATACCGAACAGTAGAGAAGCAAACATTTACTTTTTTACCTATTTCTCGATAACTTAGGTCATTTTCACGTAGAGAAACAATTTTTTCTCGCAACGAAATCGGCAATTCAGATTTCTTAGGTGCCATAACAATTTGAAATCGGCAATCAACTGATAAAGTTTCGACAATACCTCCTTTTATAGTAGACTTACGTATGTTATTTACTGCGGGATGACTGTCAAATATAATTAGCAAAAAAATGCAAGTTTTCTAAAGTTGGGTTGAGTGTGCAAATACTTTTTTGACGCAAGATATTTTAATATTGTTGCAAAAAATGTTTTTTATTAATATTATTGTATTTTTTGTAATTAATTTAAATGAATAGGCTTATTTTATTTTTAAAATGCCAATTTTTGTATTTCTTAATGCATTTTCTTATAAATTGTGAACAAAAATGTATGTGTGCAAATACTTTTTGTACCCACTGTATATTTGTTAATTGATAGCCTTATTTCATATTCGTCTCCAGAACTCAAAATTCTAAGGGCAACCCCGATTAATTTATTTTAAAGTAATATATAAAATTTAACATCCTATTTCCACACAAATGTTGTTTAAAAAATGTATTTAAAAAAATAACAGATGCGAGAATTAACAATATATAGTGAATATATGAAAAAGCATTTAGAGTATAATTATTAAGCTTACAACCTCAATATATTTTCCGAACTTATTTTTGTTATTTTCAATCCATTTACGAAAACATTTTACGAACTAATCCAGAGAAAAAAAGTCACTCCCTGGAAATATTTGAACGCACTAATATAGCTGCTAAATACTTAAAAAATACTATTGTTAAGATGTAATAGATGTATATGCCTAGGCCTCTCTAAAATCTTCCAGAGTTCTTCAACTGTTATTTGCAAGAAAAATAACCAGTAGATATAGCACGTCAACTACTAGATTCTGTACAAAAGTAATCCATTCAGAAATTCACTCTGAAAGTTTACCACAATAAGAAAATTCCCGTCTCGACGCTGTCACCTGGAATAAAAATGGCAAAATCCAACATCCTACTTTAATCAAGAATAAGAACAAGCCTTAGAATAAAATTCTACATTCTTAATAATGAAGTTGGACTTAAAAAGCTAAGCCTTACGGTATTTTATTCGCAAAACTGAAATTAAATATACTATATTTAAAAAAAAATTAAATCTTTCTTTCGAAATAAAATAAAACTTCGAATAAAAAAAAGTAGACGTTGCCTTGCTGCTAAAAATGTCTTCTCATTAAAAGATTAGAAAAGCGAGCGTCTTATATTAATCGCTTATGTATTATAGTCCCAACGAAATTGCAGATAATTTACTGCTTTTCGACCTCATTACTGTTTCGCACGCAAGCGTGATCGTTTCTTTCCTTTCCAGCAGCTGACGTTCTATGGAATAAAAGAAAAAAATACATAAAACAATAAAACAAGCTGCGCATAAATATATATATATACACAAAGATTATTATAGCTTCCGTAAACCATAATGTGTCACTGAATTAAAACATTAGAAGTCCGGAACGTAATAAGCCGATTTGAATTGCCTGAAATTTTAACGGAACTCACTTTTAAAATATATTGAAAGAAATTGTCGTCTGCGCCAAGAGAGAATGTTTTTGTTCTTTAATCACTCAGCTCGAAATGGCAACATTGTAGCAAGTGCAATTACAATCAACGCGCTTGGAATGAGGTAATTCTATTAAGAACAGCGGAACAGTTTAGATGAGTTGAATTGGTTCGTAAATTTAAAGGATGGTTCTTTTTTTCTTTATCTCATCTTGCAACATTTTATACGCTTATTTCGATGGAAGTTACGCTGTCTATCGTGAACTTATATAATTTTATTAATTTTGGGATTCGTTATTTTTTTAACTGCTTTAAAAAAATTTAAAACTGGATGTTATTGACATGTTTGTTTCATTATTGCTTGGATTTTTTTTGTTGTTGTTGTTAATTCAGGGAAATGCTGACGTTTTAAATTATGAAAACCTAATTATTTGGAATATAATAACTTGAATTCAAAAATTGTCTGATATGTAAATTTAATTCTTGCGTTATTGAAAGCGGATTTATATTCTAGAGTGCCTTAAAATACCGATGTTAGATAACTTATATGTTTATTACACATACTATAAATAATTCGAATTTCAAGGAAGCATACCATCTTTCATTTCACTATTTGGTAATTACATTATTTAGTATTTAATACATTTGAAAATTAGTGGCATAAAACATTTCGAACGGTGAATTAATTTAATTTTCTGTTTTCTATGAAGGGAAATAGAATAAATCTGTTTGGTTATACGTTTTGGGTAGTTTACTTTTTTGTGTTTTGCAATTTTAAAAAAAAATAAATTGCATATGCTAATACTGATCTTAAGACTTTTATACAATAGAACCTTTATTTTTCTTTTGATTACATTCGATTTCATGTATTTTCGTATTCTATTAAGACATCTATTAACCAATTCTCTTTTGGAATTCTGTAGTACAATCATTCCTATTGTTAATTTCAGAACCTAAATAAAAGTGAAACACTGTCAACAACTTCAAAATTATACTCTTCAATTTTAAAGTGGGAATTGTTAAAATATGATTTAGTGCATGTGGCGAGTATTTGGTCTTATTCTCATTAATTCTCAGTCCCATTCTCAGGAACTCTTTTTCTAAAGATATGAAGTCTTGGCTTGCCTTAGTACGGTGGGTGTTCGAGCAATAATATTACTGTCATCAGTAAAAGCCAACAATTGTATTGATTTATTAAAGATTTTTAATTTGGTTTTGATATTTGAATCTTTTATCACTTTTTCTAATGTTAAATTAAAGAGAAGACACGCTAGTGCATCTCCCTGTCGAACGCCATTTTTTATTTAACACAGTGATTTCCAAAGTGGTTTATATAGACCCCCACGGATCTATGACGACCTGTAAGGGGTCTACGCCAACGAAAAAATAATTTAGGGGTCCATGAGGTGTAAAAAGGGGTCTATAATAGTGGCTCTTATTAAACCAGAGATCCCGACTTCAATCTTTAAGAAAAAATTTGATCTAGTGGAAACCAGATTTTACCAATTTAACATTTAGTTACTAAACTTAGTGAGGATAATTTGTGGTTGCTAGGTGACAGCATAAATTTTATTAAGACACAAGGACCATTTCAGCATAAATTTCTAGAATTAAATTAAAGAGAAGTATAATATTGGACGTCACGAATTTTCTCAATTTGTCACAGACAATCTATCAGGACATTTTAACCTGAGTTTCAATATTTAAATAACATTACTCAAATTTTAAAACTAGGTTTGAGATTGTTTTTTTTTATATAGAGTAATACCACAGAGTAGGCAATGAATTCATATAGTCAGATTGAAAAAAAATGTTATATAATAGGAACTGATGAGAATAGGCCCTAACGATCTTAAAATAAAGTTTAGAAATGGATGTCAGCACTTTTGGCTTTAAAAAGACATTCCTATTATTTATCTTCAATTATGGAATATTATGAGAAAGAAGGGGGAGGGGGTTGTGACAAGACACTTACTAACAAGAGAGATTTAGGGTTAAACTTGACTAGATTGATATATTAAACATAGAACATTTGTTATTGAAGCACCAGATTCATCCCTCTCATTAAAAACGTTTGTTGTTCTGTTATATTATGTAACTGTTGCTTTATGTATTAAATTAATTTATTTTAATTTTAATTTAATTCATTAACACGCTATACTTC
Organism: Trichonephila clavata; assembly: GCA_019973975.1. Lineage (NCBI taxonomy): Eukaryota > Metazoa > Arthropoda > Arachnida > Araneae > Nephilidae > Trichonephila > Trichonephila clavata. The sequence goes on along the minus strand of BMAO01023151.1, from coordinate 34,238 downwards.
ACTACAGTTAAAAATTTAATTCTTTTAAAGTAGGTAGTAGTACTAACTGTCCAAAAGATATTTAAGTTGATAAATTTGCAAAAATTCAATACTAGGTAAGCAGGGTCTACCCGAAACCGAAAAACATGGCAAGGGTTCTATGAGACAAAAAAGTTTGGGAACCTTTGATTAAAAAGATTTTTCTATTTTGACCACGATTTTTGTTTCATTTAATGCCAGCCTTAATAACTTGTCAGGAAATTTAAACACTTTCATGGCTGGAATAAGAGTCTTTCTGTTAATGTATCCCAAGTCAAAAAGGAGGTTCCATTCTGGTCACGGTAATTTCAGAGTGTACCTCAACAGACGTAACCTGTGCCCTTCCAATGTTGGTGGTGAGCAAAATGTTGAACATCTTATCCTTTTTGATTTAAAATTAAAAAAGAAAAGAAAATGCCTATGTATGTGAAGGTGAAACTGCACACTCTTAAAATCAACTCACCTAATTTTTTTCAGCTTCTTTCAAATAAAGCTATGTTCACATTATTTCGTGATTTCATTGATTTGATTTTGTAATTTTTTCCATTGTTCTGATAAAAAACATCATTGATTTGATTTTGTAGTTTTTTTCCATTGCTCTGATAAAAAACAACAACATTGTTTTGCTTTTGTATATTAATTACTTGATTTTGTGATTTCATCGGTTTGTTTCGTATCTTTTGATTTGTTATTTTTCCTTTATTTTAATCATCTTGTTTTGGCCTTTTACTGATTACGCATGTGCTGTGTGTTATTTGTAATGTGTGGGAATTGTTTTGCTGCTTTAAATTTTAAGAAAAGGGAAGGGTTATAAATTGGGGTGACCTTGGCGACAAAAATTGGTTACCCTGGACCAGCGTTTCTCAAATATTTGACATATGCGTACCCCTTCTCTCTATAATTTCGTATCGCTAAGTACCCCTCGTCAACAAATGGATGTCTTTTAATAACTATCAAAATACACTCTATAACAAACAAACAAACAAAAACGACGCACCTAGAAGTTGCCCGATTGTAATGAAATTTCGCATGCAAAGACATTTATACTGAACATGCAAATGATTAAAATTTGCTGTCCAATGAATGAATAGCGGGAGCTACAGCGCATCGGAACTGAGCTCTCAGTAGGCGTCTATAAGGAGCGATTCTCAATCTGATGGTCAAAATTTCTGTTGCATTGCGATTTAGGATACTTTTCAACGACTGAAAAAATGCCTCGCCGTACAATTCGAGCTCATTACGAGCAACTGTCAGAGCTTGAAAGAGATCGTATCATTGGATTAAAAGAGGCAGAGTGGACAAATTGGAGAATCGCTCGTGATATGGGCCGAAGCTATGCGGCTATTAGTAGATGCTGGAAAGAATGGGTGGGCAATGGCAGATTTCAGTATCATGATGGTAGTGGTAGATCTAGGGCTACAGCAGATCGGGAGGACCGATTGATTGTCAGATCAACTGTCACAGCGCCTGATTCATCGTTATCAACCATGAGACGTACGACCCGCACTCGAGTGTCCACCATGACCATTCACAGACGGCTGATAGAGAAAAATTTACGCTCGTAGTGACCTCTACGCCACCTGCCACTCACGCCCGCACACTGTCGATCCAGATTACAGTAGTGCTTGGCTCTATCAGGTTGGAATCATGCTGACTGGGGCGTATAGTGTTTAGGACGAATCCCGCTTCCAACTGTATCCTGACGATCATCGAAGACGTGTCTGGAGACGCCCAGGGCAGCGCGCCGATTCTGCTTTCACTATTGCACGCCACACAGACCCTTAACCAGAAGTTATGGTCTGGGGTGCCATTTCTTTTGACAACCGGATACCTTTGGTCATCATTGGAGGCACAGCACAGAGGAACGCCGGCGACATTCTGAGAACTGTTTTGCTACCGTGTTTTTTGCAGTATCCTTGCATTATTTTTCAGTAAGATAATGCCAGACCACATACGGCACGTGTTGCTATGAACAGTCTTGCAGCTTGTTAAACACTTCCTTGGTCAGCCAGATTTCTCTCCAGTCGAGCATGTCTGGGATATGATGGGAAGGCGACTGCATCTACTAGGGAATGTTGATGACCTGGCCCGACAATTGCGAAATTGTCGGCCAATTTTTTGGGCAAATTTGCTCCAATTTGGCAAAAAATACCGCGGGAGAGATCATCAGGGTGCTTTATCACTCTATACCACGTCGTGTAGCAGCTTGCATCCCGGCTAGAGGTGGGCCAACACCTTATTGAGCTCGTTAATTTGTAGCTATGTAACTCTGAAATAAATCATTCAATATTTCTGAAATTTTAATAATTTCTTATTCTGTACATAATTTTTGTACCCACCAAATTTTGCATCTATCGAACAACTCGTTCTTGGTGCGTCGGTTTTTGTTTGTTATAGAGTGTATATTTATTTATTTTTTTCTTTTTGTGATAGATGCAAAACGCTTACAAATACTGACAGTAGAACTAACTCGGCTTAAGACTTTTGTCCACAATAAAGCAAGCTCATTTCAGACATTAAAAATGAAAATTTTATTTATACACTAGCTGCATGGCCCGGCGTTGCTCGGGCTTTTTCCGCGAGGGCATAACTTTTTGACAATAGAAATTTCCTCTACCCTTCTCAATGTCATTACTTCCCGATTAGTGAGTGATTTCTATTTTGTTTTGTCATAAATTTCCCTTTTTCGAAATATGTTCCCCTCTTCTCTCCGTCGGATGGTATATTTCCCCTCCGCTTAGCCTGGCGTTGCACGGTTTTTTTCTGAGAGTATAATCTTATCCCAACGGAAATTTCCTTTTCCCCTCTCGATGCCAGCACTTCTGGGTGAGGGTGTATGCGCGATGTGTTTGATTTCCATACTTATGTCATTAAAATGATCTTTTGCGAAATGTCTTCAATTTAATTTCCTTTGCAGACAAATTTCTTTTCCTTCAGCTTAGCCCGGCGTTACAGGGACATTTTCGTGTATAGAACTCTTTTTCAGTCTTACTTTCCCCAGTGATAAGATCTTATCACTTTTAATATTAAATTTATTTTAATGTACATTTTTTCAACTTTTATAATAATATAATAAAAGAATATTGAAACGGTTTTTTAATACTCACTGTCTACTAGATTATGATTATTCTATTGTTTACGATTCTGCGCTCCTCGAAATAAATACAAAATTTACAAAATTAAATAATTTTCTAATGGAAAATTCACTTTTTTTCATTTGCAGGGGATATAATGTGTGAAGGGGAGCGAAAAACTAATCGATATATTAACAGATTTGACGTTAAAATCTGAATTTAAACAAGAACAGCTCCTAACTTTTAGATTATTCTCACAGAATTCAAAGGACAATGAATTTAAATGAAAAATATTTATACCAACGCATGTGGCAACAAAAGCAAGATATAGATACCAATTAAATGCAGAATATGAAATGCAACTGCAGATAGTTTCAATAGATCTTGCTTCGACAGCTTATTTTAAAAAAAAAGAAGGGGGGGGGGAGAAGGAAAGAAAAGAAAAAAGATGGAAGCGCTATCCCAGTTATTAATTAAAACGGATATGTAGGTGAGTAATATTGGAGTAATATTGACGAGTAAGTTATATTAACATTATATAAAACTATTTTTAATAGTAAATACAGTGCTTTGTGACGGGTCTATACGCGCCCTTCTAACAGTCCTTTTGGGTATTCTTTTTTGGGCCAGCAAAAATTACCAATTTTTTCCTAAACGTGATATGCAAATTAAGTTTATTATATATATTCCTACGTTGCGAGCCCCTCAGGGGGCTCACCTTCTTTAGGTGAGTACGGGTGTCACAATCCCGAGGTACCCTAGTGATCTTTTCCTTTTCCCAAGGGGTTTACTGTCTTTGATAAACACGGGATTCACGAACCCGGAATACCCTAGTGATCCTTCTCTATTTTCGACCCTCTTTCTTGTTATTCAATTCATTCTTTCTTCTCTTCCCGTCTAGACCACAGATATTAAAACAAATGTTTGGCGCAGTATAGCCGAAATCGGCTCTTGCGCCAATAAACCCCAAAATCAAATCAAATCAAATCCTACGTTGCTAGTTAAAGGGTTAGTGAATTGTGAATGGATTGGAAGTGAAGAGAATAGTGAATAGTTAGTGAATAATTAGTGAATTCACAATGAAGAGAATAGGTAAACAGAAAGTCAGAAGTTTAGCTAACAAGAGATGACAAGAGAGTTACAAGGTGAAGATTACCAGAATTGGTGTAAAGTCCTTGTAAAAGATTATAACCAAGAAGTGTTTAAGTTAAGTTGGATTGAGTTGAAGAATGCATAAGTTCAGGTACTGTCATCTTATATTAAGATATCCGAACACGTTCGGAGTGCTTTTTTAACAAAATAGCATACTAAAGCATTATAAATCCTCTTTTAGGACTCAATACCAAGAAATATTACTATTTAACTATGAATATTATAAATAAATTACCTGAATTTTACAAAAATCACAATTATAAGGGAAGTTTTAGCAATATTTTTCGAAAAACTTCAAAGCAGTTACAGAAAAATTAATAAACATATATTAGTAAAATTATTACAAAACAAATTAGATGCAGTTATCTAGAAACTGCTCTAAAATTTTAATGTTTTATTAAAATTTAAAAATTCTAGAGCTGATTGAGTAAACGTTATAAGAAATGTTACATTCTTTATGAGATCATTATTTAAATAACAAGCCATAACTCAAAAATCATTCAAATAATAAGAAATATTTTAGTACATTCTCTAGAAAATAACATAAATATCAGGTTTAAAAAGTTTTACAGAAATACATACGTAATATTTTGAGTTATCAGACCGTCATGATAGGTTTTGAGCAATTTAAATGCCCACTTCTGGTAGATCAAAAATCCACTTACGGTTTTTCTAACTTTATAAAATTAATTGTAACTTGGTCTCTAGGTGTCGTAGAAACAAAACTAAGTATGTTTCTTAAAGCCAAAAGATATCTCTATTCAATAAAATAAAAATCAAAAATATTTGTCTTGACTGAATTTGGTCATTTTTAACGTGTTCGGATACCTTAAGTTGATGTTTAGTACGTTAAAGTAGTTAGGTGGACATTAAATACGTAAGCTCTGAGTATATAAAGTAATATTAAGGAGAAGAGCCGAAATATTGAACATATTCTCCTCAACGCGAATCTCGTCTCTCTCTGTCTCTCTATTGCTTGACTGAATTATCTTATTTATAGGGTTATTTGTGTTTGAGTCGTTTAAAATGATAAATAAAATAATTACAATTTATCATGTCAAATGAACCTTTAATTCCTTCTATACCTTTAGCTGGGTCACAGGGTAGAAGGGATTTGGGCTCGTTTCAACTTTATTTGTTTTTACATAAAGTACCTATTACAAGTGAAGCCCAGTGGCTGAGTGGTAGCGTACCGCGCTTCCACGAATCAGGTCCGGGGCTCAAATCCCGGGCTAGCCAAGGTCGACTCAGCCTTTCATCCCTGCAGTGAGTTGATAAATAAGTACCAAGCTGGCTTGGGAACCAAACACGTCAGACTGACTATCTGGCCGGAACATCTGCTCACGCACCTCGGCACGAAAACTGAGTTGGGCACAGTAGGCTGCCTTCATGGACTGTTGCACCACTGAGTTTAGTTTATCTATAACACGTTGATCTAATTTAAATATTATTTTAAGATATATTTTTTCTAAGAGAGAGAAAGAAAGGGGAAACAGTCGAATTAGGTTTCCACAAAATACTTCGTAATTCTAAGGGTATCGTGAAAAAGTTTGAAGATCAGTGCTCTAGACAAATTTAGAAGATTCTAGACTCATTATTTGCAGAGATATCTCTAGAGTTCTTTACGATGGCTGAAAAACCTATATAAAGACAATACAATTAGTGTTTCTGATTTCCCGGGTTTTTCCATTCCCGGGAATGTAGTTGTCGTTCCCGAAACTCCCACAAATGCATCAAAATTTAAAAAATTTTAAACCAAGTTATTTTTAAATAAAATCAATAATAGTTATATAAAATAAGGATGCATATAAATTACAAAATTAATTCTTATTTATATAATGATCTAAAAAGGGCAAAAAACATATAATAAATTAATTATTCATTTTTGAAATAGAATTTAAGAAAGCATAAGCAATTTATATACACTCATGTCCATAAATTAAGGATAATTCAGAATCACACAGAAATTGAACTCTAAAATAAAAATTTCACCTGTAGAATTATCACATACATCTTGAAGAAGAAAATGCAAATTACAGGAAACCACCAGATGGCGTGGATAGTACGTCACAATGACGAGAGTGTAAGAGAGGGGTATATAAGGAATGGTGGCAAAGTAGCAAATTTGTTCAAAAGCGCTTTAAAAGCCTTTCAGTGCAATAACCACATAGTTATGGCACAAAGGAAGCATTTGGAGGATTTTTTACGTGGTAGAATTATCGGACGACTGGAATGTGGACGTACCCAGCTAGAAGTATCCGAGGAACTTGGAATCGCCCAGAGTGTCATCTCCAGGCTTTTGCAACGATTCCAAGATGATGGTAATGTGAGTTGATGTTACAGCACAGGTCGCCCCCGAGTTACAACGCCGAATGAGGACCGGTATTTGGCAGTTACTGCCAAAAGAAACAGACGGAGCACAGCATCAGACCTATCTCGTCAGCTCTCTTCAGCTACAGGTACGACAGTTTCAAGGCAGACCGTGTACAGACGCTTAGGGCACATTGGTCTATATGCTCGTAGGCCTGTCAGATGTGTTCCCCTTACCGCAACTCACTGTCGCCTGCGAATAACCTGGAGTAGAGAGCATACATTGTGGACACCGCAACAGTGGTCTTGTGTGATGTTTTCCGACGAGTCCAGGTTTAGTTTGCAGTCTAATTCTCGCCGGAATTTCATATGGAGAGCGCCAGGCACCCGTTACCACCAAGAGAACACCATTAAACGACACCGTTACGGTGGTGCAGGATGGCTCGTTTGGGGAGGAATTATTCTTGGTTCCAGAACTGACCTGCATGTTCAGAGTGTAACGATGACAGACCACATCTATCGGGGTGTCATTCTGGAACAACATGTAAGTTTGTTTCGGGGTGCCATGCGTGCTGAATTTCTGTTTATGGATGACAACGCCCGTCCTCACCGTGCAAACATTGTAGACGAATGCCTTCAATCGGAGGATATTACCCGTATGGATTGGCCAGCATACTCACCGGATTTGAATCCAATCGAGCATGTGTAGGATATGCTTGGCCGACGAATTGCAGCCCGTCAACCCCCTCCCACCTGTCTACCGGAACTTCGGAGGGCATTGCTTGATGAGTGGCTTAATATTCCCCAAAATCAGATTGATAATTTGATACTCAGCATGCGTAGGCGTTGTAAGGCCTGTATTGCATCGTCCGGGGGACATACTCCGTATTAACCATCATACTAACCATGTTATACTGTTTTTTGTAAATAAGTTCTTTTTTGAAATTTGCTCCAGAGAGTAAAAATCGCAATTTTTAAAAAAATGTCAAACATGTAGCATATTTTTTGCTCTTTACCTTTGTTTAATAAATAGACTTTACAAATAAGTTAAATTTGTTTTGCTTCTGTCTCTTTCTTTGCCTGAACTTCATTATCCTTAATTTATGTACATGAGTGTATATACTTTTATCACTCAGGCATAGAAAAAATGTTACAATTAAGGATTTTGAAAATTAAAATCTCGGGGAAAAAATTCACATTTAAAAAATAATTACTAAAATTAATGGTCCTTTACTGCCTCACATGCGTCTGAAAATAAACCAGTCAAAGCTGAATCAATTATTCCTCTAATGGTGCTACTAAGAGATAAATATTAACATATACTTGAAAACTCATTTGCTGCTGAAGCGCCGATTATATACGTTAAAAATATTAATTATTTCATTTAAGATATTTATTTGTGTAACCGGTTTCTTGTTTATGCAATTGCTGTATTATTGTTACACATAAATATAAATAAATTTTAATATAAGAATCTCACACGAAAGTTAGGTTTAGAAAGAAAAAAAAATAAGACAAATTGCACGATTGCTTATAAAAATATTCTCCCCAAACAGTTTGCGAGTTCATTCCCTTCTTTAAATTGCTGATTCAATTAAATAGCTCATAACAAAGTCAAGTATCCGAATTTTTTTTTTTAAAGATTAAATAAATAATAGTTTAAAGTATTAGTACTTACATTATCCACAAAAATTTAGATCTTGGAACTTCGATCAGATAGTACTGGACGGCAACGAAATGCGATTGCTTTGAAAACTCAATATTTCTTTGTTAACGAAGCTCGATACACAGTTAGACAGGAATTAATCTGGACATACTCCTTCCCATAGCTAGCTGGAAAAATTTTCACCCCCAAAGTTCTCATGTTACACTCTTACAGTATAGTTGGGGTAACGAACATTCCTTCGTCCAGAAGTTCGGGGTGAACGATCGCAAATTGCCACAGTAGGGTCAGTTAACGATGCCAGAAATTGAAATCTAAGGTCAAGTCAAAAATAGCTACTTCATAGATAATTCAAGCCCCGTGTGATTCCCGGGAAATCCCGGGAACGAAGCATAATTCTCGGGAATAGAAAAAGTACAGAATTTTTATTATTTCCCCCCGTGTACCCGGGAAAGAAACCCTAAATACAATAGTGAGAGAGTTTAGTATTGCATTTGTTTACTTTTATACGTTTCGTTTGCCTCTGACTACGGATTTGTACTGCTGTGTTTGTATTAACTTTTAATTGCTGCTACTGTGGAGTTATGCGTGTTTTAATTGCTTCCCGTTAAAAAAAATCTGCCAAAATAAAATTTATATTTATTCCGAAAGAAACTGTTATAACTGTAGGATTATTTTGTGGAAAATGTATTTTTTTTAAAATTTATTTTTAGGATTGCAACGTTAATTATAAAATTGTATAATTATTTTGCTATGAGGGGCAACAGTAAATGTAATTAGAACGCATCATTTGTGAATGGCAACATTCTGTTGCTCAAAAAAAGAAAGTGGAAAGCCACGCGATGGAAGTGAAACTTCTTTGGCGACGTTGGCCGTAAATGCAGGAATAGATCTAATTATATTAAACTGCTGAGATAACTTGAATGAGATAAAATTCGAACTTCATTTATTGCATGAAAATATTTTTATTCAATTTTCTGCATCATTTTCCAAGAAAGACACAACAGGTGTGTGGTATATAAAGTAGGATATAAAAATTCTCGATTGTAGTCAATCATGAAAATGTGAGAAAACTGCATCAATCGTGGTTCCGTATATTGTTTTTCCTTCTCTAGAATCAGTGTTCATTGTCAAATTCAGTGTCCTTTTCAAGAATTCAATGAGTGGCTTTGCTTCTTCTGAAGCAAAATTAACATTAAAGTCTCCAGTTAAGATAATCGGCTTTTAATCACCATCGGATCCAATGATTGCAGCAGCCTCTGATGTGTGCAGCACTAAAACTTTATGGATAAAGATGATAAAAGCTGCGACAGAACTACCTGGTGATATATAGAATTTCGCCAGGAATTGCTGCTAGTTTTGCTTTTTTTTTCTTTCACGAAAGTCTTTTCCTCTTTTTGAATTTGTTCTAGGCTATCTGACCAGAATTTTTGATTCAATGGAAATAAAAATTAATAATATAAACTTAATGCGCCACTCACAGAAGTCACTGTGTTTGTTTACAAGACGCTATCCGTAGAGATTTTGGCGCGAACGTTAGTAACATATACACAATGCCCCAGACACTCCCGTAACGTGAAGAACCATATAATGGTAATATTTTGGGTACGTTTATTCGTTGAAAATGGCACGCGTTTATTACATAAAAACTACGAAAATAGGCCACGCGAATTCGTTACGAGAGTAGCAAGGGTACCTACTTAATGTCACCAACACCTAAACGCCTTTCGTCCATCGCAGCAAGATATCCTTTTGATGTACAATCCCCCCTTAGCAATCGTCCAACTTTTTCACGGATATTACGCAAATCACGTGGTGTACTCCCCCCCCCGCTCTCTTTTCCTCCCGCTCACTGTCTCCTCACCATGGCGACGTTTCAGAGGGATGGGGGGGGGAATCGCTACTTCCGTTCGCTTTTTCACTTGTTACGTAAAACTGGGTAAATTTCCCATTCACGCCCGTCCGCAAAGAAGTTTCACTTCAAAAATAGTTTGTTGGATTTTTATGTAAAAGAGATGTTGGAATAAAGTTTCGGTGATATTTGAATAGATATTTTTTATCTCTTTAACTGAAATTACTGGCCACCGTATTTTGTGCGAGTTTTAATTAGAACTAACTCTGAAGTGTGAAAAGAAGAAAATAATTTGGCATCCGTACGAACTCTTATTTTGGAAAGTTAAGAAGATTAGTGTTTACATTTTTTTTTTTTTTTTTTTTTTTGAGCATTTTCTTACATTTGAAAAGCATTCAACCACGTAACAACGTCCACTATTTCAAAACGATTTGATCCCTCTTTTAAAACACCTATTGTGTATTTTAAACATGTTTCGCACTAAAAAAAAATTATACTTTTCTCCAAAATTGAAAGTTTTTATATAAATAAGTGCACTTATCATGGGACTATGCATATGTGTAGCTTATGCATATGTGTCTATGCATGCCGTAGACCAGTGATCTTCAAACTTTATCTGCTCTCATGGAACTTTTAAAACTATAGATGTTTCCGGGAAACCACATCCCAAAAGAAATCCATTAGAAGAATATATCTTTAAACAATGTTTAAAGCAGATCAACATGTTATAGGTACAAGGTATAAAGACAATTGAAACAAGCAATATAAAAATAATTTTTTTAAGTCAATTCCTACTTTGAATGGATGAATTGAAAGTATTTTATTAATGATTGAAAATTTGAACACGATATGTAGAGAAAGAGTGATCTAATAGTAGGAATTGAAAAAAAGCGTGATTTGTCTGTATTGTTGTAACAATGCACACCCAGTTTGGCTGAAAGCCCCTTTTTCGACGCCAACTTTCGTCATTGTTTTAACAGTTACATTGTTACAACAATCGGGACGAATCTAAGTTGGCGTCGAAAACCGGTAATTAATTAATTAACCGATAATTAAGATTTGAAAAACTGTATTAACACCAAGTGTCATCCACTACAAACTTAAAAAATGTATTTGAACTTGATTGGATCTATAAAAAGTATTTTATTAACGATTGAAAATTTTAGCATTTATCTATGTATCTAGGGAGAGAATGAGCTATTAGAGTGAAATTGAAAATTTGGTTGTTAAATTTTTTTATATAATAATGTAAATATAATTTATTCATTAATTTGTGCTCCCTGTGTCACCTGCACATTCGCTATAAATGGTAACTTGGATATGTGTGCTGTATTTCTTAACATGAACTGTCGGCCTATCGAAATTAGCTACAGTCGCATTTCATATTCTGCATTTAATTTGCTTTTATATTTTATTTTTGTTGCCACATACGGCGATAAATCTTTTTCACTTAAATAAATTGTTCTGAGTGGCATTAAAATGTTAATAGTTGCGTGGAAATTCCTTTTATATTTTGCATGAATAATCTAATATTCAGAAGTTGTTATTGTTTAAATTCTGATTATAATATCAAATCTTTTGATACGTCGATAAGTTGTTCATTCTTCTTTATTATGGGTGTTTTTTCCCACTAATTGAGGTGTATTTTCATTAGAAAACCATTTAGTTTTGCAAAACACTATAATAACGAGCACAAAATCATTTCGCAGAGCTCGAGATTGTAAACAACAGAATAATCCTTAACTAGTACGTAATAAATATTGAAAAAAAGTTTTAATATTCATTTATTATATTATAATTAAAAGTTCAAAAGGTATTTCAAAATATAAATTTATTATGTATAAATTTTTTTTTCAATTTTAATGACTGAAATGAGCTTGCTTTGTTTTGGGCAAAAGTTTTAAGCCGAGTTCTAATGTAGGTATTTGTAAATGTGTTTTACGTTCAGCATCCAGTTTTATTTCTCTATTTTGTTTCAGTACCGAAAAATGCCGAAAAGAACTTTTTCGCCCAAGCTTGTCGTAATCAAAAGTATTAAGGCTTTTTTTCAACCTTTGAAGAAAACTGAGGATATCCCGCGTCAATTTTTAACGAAAAATCAAGATATTATCTTTCTTATCTACATTTTAACATATAGAATCAGGGCCATGGGTAGGCTAGAGGTTAGAGCATTGGGCTCCAGACCGGAGGGTCTGGGTTCGATGCCCATGCCACCAAATACCCTCCGAGTATTTACGGAGTACGTGCTCGTTAAATAAGTGGGTCCGAAAGTCTTGTGGGCGGTCGTAGCAGAAACCACGAGTATATGGGGCTGGAGAATACCTCCTCCCCTCCAGTTCTATGCCTAAATTGTGGAGGTGAAGATAGGTGGTGTCGCCATCTATCGTTAAAAAGTCCAACCTGTTTCACAGGCTCTGGCAACTTTCATTCCTTTCCTTCGGGAAGGACACGGCAACAACATATAGAATCTGTTGATAATTCAAACACTCTTTCTTGGTCTGTCAGTAATAAATCCAGATTTTTATTGAAGTATTGAAATGAAAATTTAATCTAGTCCATAGGTTCCCAAACTTATTAGCCTCATAGACCCCTTGAGAGGTTTTCCAGTTTGGGGTAGACCTTCTACTTACCTAATATTAAATTTATGCAAATTTATCAACTTAAATGTGTTTTTGACAGCAGATATAGAGCTATTTTTACTTTAAAAGATTAAAATTTTTAACTTTAGTGAAGTATAGAAGAGTTTAAAACTTAAGAAAACACATGTTAGTTAATTTAATTAGTTAGTTAATTAAATTAGAATTTAACTATTGCATAAAACAACTGTTACATAAAAGAACTGAGCAACAAACAAAAGCTTTTAGAGGGAGGGAGGAATCTGGGGATGCAATAATAAATTTCAACATTTGGCATCAATCTCTCTCTCTCTAATCAGGCTTTAACACTAAATATATCTTCTCAGTTAATAGTGTCTAGTATTTTCTTTTTTGTTTTGGAGATTCGCAAGTGCACTAAAACTCCTTCCAATCGGAAAAACAATTAAAAACTTTCTCAAGATATTCCATAATATGGAATAAATAACAGGTACATCTTTTTAAAGCTAAAATTGTTGACAGCGTTACTAAACTTTACTTTTAAGATCTTCATTAGTGCATATTCCTAGAGCTTAATTCTTATAATCTGACCTTTTTTTTCAAAGTGACCATATGAATTCATTGTCTACTGTGGTGCTATGGTAGTTAAAATATTCTCAAATCTAGTTTCAAAATCTAAAAAAAGGGCATTTAAATGTTGGTGACGTCCAAAATTATGCTCTTTTAGCAAATTCTGGCAAGAAAGGCTGTGTGAAATGTGGTCTTTGTTTTAATAAAATTTATGCTGTTGCCTTGTAACTGCAAAAAATCTCATTAAATTTAGTAAATAAATCTGTTAAATAGGTGAGTCTAGTTTCCACTTGATTAAATTTCCTTTTAATATTAGTCACAATTTGGTTTGATGACAGCCACTATCGTAGACCCCCATTTACACCTCATAGACCCCCAAATTATTTTTTTGCTGTCGTGGACCCCTTGCAAATCGTCATAGACCCCTGGGGGTCTGTATTGACCACTTTGGGAATCACTGATCTAGTCCATAGAGAAGTGAGTGATGAGTGTTTTTAGCAACGCATTAATATAAAGCTGCACGAGGGCTGGTGACAGACCTCGCTATTTTGAACCATGTCATGTGACACGGACGACACCTGAGCTGGTATCCCTTTCTCTTAACTTCCACGCCACACAAATTAAACGTGCATCGGCCCCCTCTACATGGCGGGTCGTCATCGGTACTAGATTCGAACTGATAATAATCCGGGCACGAGTCCGTGACCTTGACCACTAGGCTACCGTTGTCACTCAAATCCATAGATATAGTGAATCCATTTTACACATATTTATAGTTTTCTTTTTTTTTCCGATTTTTCGATTTGACTCTTGGTATTAAGCTTTCGAGTTTATGCAGTCACCGCGGTAGCCAAGTGGTCAAGGTGTCGGATCAGGGTTAGCCTGTTATGAGTTCGAGCTCAGTACCATTGAAGACCCACAATGTAGGGGAGCGATGCATGTTAAATCTGTCGACAGTTCAAACGTCCTCCCGTTGGTGTAGTGTGGTAGTTAGGAGAGGGGGGTGCCAGCTCAGGTGACGTCCGTGTCACTTGACCATGATCCAAAATGACGCGGTCCGTCGCCAAAAGTCCTCGTGTAGCTGAACAGTGCGACGTTAATATTCACTCACTCACTCATTCGAGTGTATGCAAAATCATTCTTCTACCCAGCATCTCCTGATTTAAAAAAAGGAGTTTAATTCATAGAAGTGTATTTACGCTACTTTTACCCCCTCCAACGCACTCGGGAATCGATTTTCTGAAAACCCACTCTTAACATACTGTTTAACAAAGAAACATGCTTCACAAACTTAAACTCTTTAGGTGTTGTGTTCGAAAAAAACTGGTATTTCGTTCTACGTCTTTCTCTCCTTGGACATCGATTTCCGTAAAAACTGGTCTTAGCAGCTTTCTACTCAACAAAAGAAACATGCCTGAGGAGTTTCAAGTTTCATGTGAGTTCGCTTTTCTCGTACAAATAGATATGCTTTTAAAATGTCATTTTCTTTGGTTGCCATACGTGAAAAACATTCCATTTGCAAAATTGTTAGTCCTAATTAATTGCAAAAAGCGTTTTTTATAGTAAATAAAATCCCTTTATTAAACATCGCTACCTTTATTTGAAAATTCGTTCTAAAGCGCAAATGTTTAAAATTCACCTCTTGTACCATAAACTTCTTTTACTTGCCTCGTGGGACCCCAGGGTTCCATGGAACACAATTTATAGACCATTGCTATAGGTATCCAAATAAGGAACATATTTTTTAAGAAAAGAGTGGAAGACTATATATATATACAAATGGATGCCACCATCAAGTCTACATACCTTAAAAAATTAATCCCCGTTCGTGATAGGCGGTCTGTAGGAGACAAAGCACGACGAGGAAGAATCATCGGTAAGTTAGATTTAATGGCGTCTAATCCTTTATACGTACTTGTATTGACTGCCTTTGACAAATCCACGCTTCCTGTATTTCTGCGAGGCGCAAATCGACCGCGCATTAAAAACATGTCACTTCAAGATAAACAATGGTAGAAGTGTGTGTATGACATTAAGCCTACTCTTGCTTATCATTGCACAACATATTTGTTTTGATGATTCTTTCTGGGATTACGTTGGCCACACACACAGAACCAGGATTTGCCTTGCGTCACACTACCTATGGAGCGAAAAATAATAAATCCATGTTTATTTAGTGAATTAGTACAGAGGAAAAAATTCGAATACTTCCGAATCGATGGAAATTAATTATTTTCTTTGCAACTTTTCTAATTTAGATGTGCTTAAGGATTATTGCTCAACATTAGCCTTTCCAATCTTCATCAAAGATTTACTATTAAAGCACAATATACAAGAAAAATAAAAAATTAAGGTATCTTATACATATTACTAAATTCCAAGATTAAGCACCCCCCCCCCTCTCCCCAAAACAATTGGAAAATTTTTTAAATTTAATGGATGGAGGTTAAAATCAAACTTCAGTTTGAAAACTGTTTTCCCTCTCACTGCAATTTTTTTTAATGTGACCATCTTAGCAGTAGTCATGGTCATGAACCATGGTCATCGTTGATTCTATGGGATCTATAAACTAGTTAGGCAATTTCGTAATTTAAGAACTTTGAAATATTAAATGAAATTAACATGTTTAAAGTCAAACAAAAGGGGATGAATTCTATTCATAGAAAGCGTTAGCTGTCATTTTGAGGTTGGAAAATCTTATGGCCCCTTAGAACATTAAAAGGATATTTCCAAAGTAAACGTGTGACGGATCTGTACGCGTTCTTCCCCTAACCCTCTGGGGAATTCTTTTGGGCCAGCATTTTCATCCAATCTTCTCCGAAAAGCAGAAAACGTGATATGCAAATTAAGTTTAATAAATTATTCTTTATTCACGAGTTTGAGAGTTAGTGAATAGTGAGTAGATTAGAAGTGAAATGAAGTGGAAGTGAAGTGTATACATAAACACAAAGTAAAGAAGCCAGAAGTAAATAACAAGAAAGTAATAAGTTAAGCTAACGAATTAGCGTTAAAGACTGCCTAAAGTCAGGTATTGTGTCATTTCGTCTTAAGTTAATCATTAGAGCGTTATAGTAGTAGTAAAGACATTAAATATTTAAGCTTTATATAAAAAGTAAATATTAGAGGAGAGAGAGAGAGAGAGAGCCTGCATTATTGAACATATTCTCCCTAAGCGCGAATCTCGTCTCTCTCCCGTTCTTTTACTGGTTTGAGTTATCTTATTCTTAGTGTTATTTGTGTATGAGTGTTTATAGTGATAAACAAAACAATTGGAATTCATCCTGTCGTATGATCATTAAGTTCCTTCCGCACCTTTAGCTGGGTCACAGGGTAGAAGGGATGTAAATTCATTATAAACGTGTTTTGTGCAGCGAGTTCCTCGAATGTTCTCGGCCCATTTTTCTTCACTGAAAAGACTTATTTTCCTTATGCCAATCATCAAAGGAAAAAAACAAACAGGAGTTAACATTTTCCAACAGGATAACTCGCCTTATCACTTCCACATTTTACTTCAATGCTGAGGTACCAGTTTGGATGTGATATTTAGCGACCGTCAGGATCGCCACTGGATCTCAGAATATGGGATCAAATGTACACTCTCATTTCCTAAATCCACCCCTGAACTAGAATCAAGAATCTACGCTGCAATTTATTTGACCAACGGAAACATGCTGACCCATCTGTGGCAAAAACTGAAGGGACATTTGCATAGTAACGAAAGGAAGCCCCATCAAACAGTTGTGATTGTGACAAACTTCGACTCTACCTTATATTTCTCTACCTTAACAACAAACAGTCGACTCTCGATGATCCGAAGTCGAAGGGACCAACAAAAAACTTTGAATTATCAAGAGTTCGAATTATCAGGAAGGGTAGGAAAAAACTCCCAAAATACACAAAGAGAAATTTTTTTCTAACACATTTACATTTGAAACTATGTAATAAAACAACAATTGTGTGTTCATGCGTATAAAATTATTTTAAAGCATTTTTAAAAAGTACATACAGTCGACTCTCGACAATTCAAACCTTCGATAATACGAACCTCTCGATAATTCGAAGTATATGCTCAGTCCCTTGAAAAACTCTTGATATTTCGAACTGGACAATACTTTTAGGTACACTCAATAATTAGAAGTAAAATTTGTGGCTAGCCAGACTACAACACGTGATAATTCAAAGTTATCTTATAAAACTCTCGACAGTACAAACACTCACTATTATGTACAGTCCTGTAGTTTTATGTTGTATAGTCTATGTGTCTCCCCGTAATATAGCTCCTTTAATGACCATCTAACTGCTACCCCTTTTAAGTGTTTTCCGGTTCATCAGGAGACAATACACTTTTATTGCTTTCTTTCTTCAAGAAGACAATAGATCAAACGCACCTGTTGTCAGCTATCCATATCGTTCGTTTAATACATGGCCTTGCTACACATGTGTTCAGAAAGAATGGTCCATTATTGAGAAGAAGATATGCGTAGAATTGTGTATGAATGTATTAAATGTATTCTCTTTTAACTTCTGTATAATATTTATATTGTATAATATGTACTTTCAAAAATTACTTTAAAATATTTTTATACATATGTACAGTTGTTGTTTTTTCATAGCTTCAAATTTGAATGTGTTAGAAAAAAAATTATCTTGGAGTATTTTGGGAGTTTTTTTCCATTCTCTTGATAATTCGAAGTTTTTCATTGGTCCCTCCAACTTCGAATTATCGAGAGTCGACTGTATTATACAATATAAATATTATACAGAAGTTAAAAGTCCTGTATTATAAAAAAGAATACATTCTCTATCATACACATTCCTACGAATCACATCTTCACAAAAGCGGACAATTCTTTCTGAACACATGTGTAGTAAGGCCACGTGTTAAATGAAAGATATGGACGGCTGACAAAAGGTACAGTTGGTCTATTATCCACTTGAAGAAGGAAAGCATTAAAAGTGTATTTTCGCCTGATGAATCGGAAAACACAAAGGGGTAGCAGACAGGTAGTCATTAAAGGGGCTACGTTACAGGAAAGTCACACAGAGACAATACAACACAAAACTTGCAAGCTCCAACCTGTTTTCTACAAGGCTGTACATGATAGTGAATGTTCGAATTGTCGAGAGTTTAGAAGATAACTTCGAATTATTGCGTGTTGTAATATGGAAAGTCACAGATTTTAAGTCGAATTATTGAGTGTACCAAAAAGTATTGTCTTAGTTCGAAATATCAAGAGTTTCTAGGGACTGAGCATATACTTCGAATTATCGAGAGGTTCGTATTATCGAAGTTTTAATTATCGAGAGTCGACTGTATATATTTCAATTTTTTTCCTGTAAATTACATGCGATAAATTATTCATTTTTCCCAATTAATTTGGAGGTACCCTGTATATTGCGTACCAAAATTATTGTAATTGAACATCTTCTTAGCAAATTATATTGTTTTGGAAGCTTTATTTTTTGCACCCGAAATTTATAAACGAAAAAACTGGTAAGAACCCATTGTGGAAAAGCATTGTTTTGAGTTGTCTTATTTATGTAATGTGCTTTGAAGTGAAGTGAACTGTACGTGCTCTCGAATTTCGTCACCAAACTAGTTTAAAAGCATTTATATACATATATAAAAAGATCTATAAACATTCCACAGTCAACTGTTCATGCCAGGTGGCCGTTTGCTAGAGCTTCTCGGGAAAAACGGGCTACAGGTACGTCCGGTTCATAATTGTTGGATCACATTCCATGCGAAAAATTTGTGAGCCGACTATAATCACAGCAAAAACTTGTTTTTTATATCAAATAACTATCCCGCGCTACCCCCACCCCACCCCCCACTCGGGACGTAAACAAAACGAAAAAGATGAAGGGAAAATAATGAAAATTTTTGCTTTAAAATCCCGTTTTAAATAAGAAAAATTCCGCATTAGCTCATTTTTTTCTCTCTCTTTCTCTTGCTTTTAATGTGTGCATTGGGATTTGTGAGTTGGGTTGTTTTTCTTTATTCTTCCATTCACTTATTTTGTTTGGTGGGGGGGGGGGGATGAAGGTTTGAGAAAAATATTCCAAAATGGGAGGGATGAGAGAAATTCAAGCGGTTTCTTTGAAAACGGGTAAAAATTTCCAAGAGTCGAATGGGAAAAAGAGGGGGGCTCTGAGAGATAGAAAGATAATTGCAGGGGCAGACCACAAATATTTCGTGCGGTACTATTTTGAACTTCTTTATTATTTGTATGTTTTTCTTCTTTCTCTTTTCTTAAAAAAAAATATCATTTCTTTCGTTTTATTTCAGGGGGGTGGGGGAAAAGCAATTCTCGGAAACTCTAACGTGAAAAATGTTTTTGAATTTAAATTATATGTGATATATAGAGCAAAAGAATACAGTTAAAAAAAAAGAAAAAAAAAGCTCCCACAAAAACGTGATTTAAGGAGAGGAAAGTCTCACGGCGCATGGTGTCGTTTTGATTCGAATCCTTCACAAACCAATCTTTTTAAAATGCGCAGCGAATTCTTTTTTTAAAACTCATTTATTGCAACTGAATCCTGATTTGAATTACTTGTGGTTGATTGCTTCATTATTTGGGGGTTATTTTAGTGATATGTAACAATCTCAAAATTTGGTCGATGATTTTAGAATCTTCCTGAATAAAATAATAACGATACTTGAGAGCACAGGTGCATTCAACCTTTTTTCCTGCCGGGGCACACACATATGACAAGTAGTTCACGTGGGCCGAAACGTGAAAATAATGCAGAAAAACTCTACAAGACCAAAGCAAAATGGATCAAAATAATAAGACTCAATTTCTTAGCTCTTATTATAGAATAATCTTATTTTAACAAATACACACAAAAAATATTTGCTTTTATGCATTTTTTGCTGAGTTGTGGGGTAATGTTGATTTCCTTTCATCCATGACCAAGCCCCATTCTAAAATCAATAAATAATGTATATACAGTTGATTCTCGATAATTCAAACCTTCGATAATACGAACCTCTCGATAATTCGAAATATATGCTCAGCCCCTAGAAAAACTCTTGATATTTCGAACTAAAACGATACGTTTTGGTATACTCAATATTTCGAAGTAAAGTCTGTGGCTGACCAGACTACAACACACGATAATTCGAAGTTATCTTATAAAACTCTCTACAATTCGAACATTCACTATCATGTAGAGTCCTGTTGCAAACAGGTTGGACCTTACATATTTTGTGTTTAATTGTTTCTGCTTGTCTCCCCTGTAACGTAGTCCCTTTGATGACCATCAAAGTGGACTCCGATAACTCTGACAGAAGCCAAAGCGTGTCACTTAACAAACTACGCAACTTTCTCCTTGAAAATCATGTTGATGCGGATATTTTTTCAGGCTTCATTTATTCTAGAAAAGTCTATTGACAAAGTTAGATTGAATGCCAAAAAAACAAAGAAAAGATAACAGATTTTTCGTCAAAAAAATTCATTATGTGCAGTATATATATTCTTTTAACAATTGTTTTTAATGCATAAATATATTCTTTTAATACAGGACTTTTAACTTCTGTATAATATACTGTATAGTATATACTTTTAAAACATACTTTAAAATAATTTTACTCGTATACATATGTGCAATTGTTTTTTTATTACATAGTTTCAAATTTAAATGTGTTAGAAAAAAATTTCTCTTGATATTTTTTTGGGAGTTTTTTCCTACCCTTCTTGATAATTTGAACACTTGATAATTCGAAGTTCTTCATTGGTCCCTTCAACTTCGAATTATTGAGAGTCAACTCTATATAAAGTATATAAGTGAGTTCCCCTACTTAGGTCAGTAAAGAGAGATTTTATTTTAGTTACTTTTTATTAAATAGTTCTCATAATATAAATATGTAGACATATGACAGAATCACAATGTTAAGTGTCAAAATAGAAAGTGATTTTAATTGCACAATTTTCCATTTTCCTTTCTATATAGGGTGTTGGACTATTTTTTTTTTTTTTTTGCTACTATTTACTCATTTATTAAATTTAGTTATTCTAATAAAATAGTATAATGAAAAAAAAATCACATTCTCAGAAATTAGGCCATCACAGGTGGAATTCGAACCCACGACCTTTGGATTAGAATTCCAACGCGTAACCCATTGCGCTTCAGGGACACAAGGAACAATTTTCCTTTCTATATATGCCGTTGCACTATTATTTTTGTTTGTTACTATCCATTTATTTTTTAGTTTAATTAATGAATTAATATTTGAAAAAAATGTATTAACATCAAGTGTCATCCACTACAAGTTTTAAAAATTTATTTGAACTTGAATGGATGAATAGAAATTATTTTATTAACGATTGAAAATTTGAACAAGATATATAAAAATAGGGAGAGAGTGAACTAATAGTGCTAATTGGGAAAAAAAGGTATTGATAGCAAAATTGATAGATTTGATTGCTTGATTGGTAGAATTTAGCGCCAAATTTTTAGTGCATTGTTCTTAAATAACTGGATTTCTTAGCGCAATAGGCCATGACCGGGTCACTCAGAAAGGCTGGTGGGCCACAGGTTGAGTATCACTGCTTTACGAGACTAGAAACAGTAAATTCAGGGGCGGATTTATTCTTCAAAGGTAATTTTAAAAAAAATATTTAGAAAAAAGCACAGAAACGTAATTTGTATACTAAACATTTAGGAAACGTGGTACGATTTACACAAATTTTTTAAATTTAATGACTTTCAAGATTTTTTTGGTTGCCCCCTATGTGTATGTATTATGCAAAATACATTTTGTGCTCAAAGCACATCAAGCACCTAACCATTTAATTTTTGTCATCAATGTCAAAGCATTAAACATTCCCTTTACACTGCGATTTGACTGTAAGACAGTAAGTTCAAGTTATAACCCCTCAGTTGCTGTATCAATATCAGCAGCGATGGTTTGGCAGATTAAATTGAATTTATGCTCAATTTTCTTACAAAATTGAAATCTTCTTGTAACCTCGCTCTCGTAATAAAAAGACTTTCAGGTACTTTGTTTTCCTTATTAAGGAATTTTTTTTCCAAATAGTGAAAAATATAAAATAAATCTTTGATCGCGCTAGGGCAACGTTTCTCAAAACTGTGGGGCGTGATAACTCATCGAGGAGGGCGCGAGCATATTGAAAAGTCTTGATCAAATAATTATTTTAAAAAATTATAAATTTGCTGAAAGTATACAATCAAAATACATTCTGACATAATAAAAAATAAAATACACATTTACACTGAAATAATAAACATGTAAATGTATCAGTACTGCACAGTGTATTTCATACTGTAATACTCCCATGTTGTGAAATAGTACAGTAATGCACAATACTATGAGAGCAAGTTTAATAATTACCAGTGAACCCATGGATTTGTCACATATAAAATTCAAAAATTAACATTTCTCTTAGTGATTTGTACGGTTTATAATTAATCCCTTAACTGCAGATCAAAAATTACGCAATTAGCTTCGCAATACCACCATTTTCCACGTAGGCACGCGTATGTGATGTATTGGGGGGGGGGAGGAATAAATAAGCAAACCCTCTGAAATAAGTAAGTCCGACGCAAACACTGTCATGGTCCTTTTATGCATTCCAAAGTTTTCGGATTTATTTTATGGATAGCAATGCACTGAAAACATCGTGTTTTGGAAAGACGTATATATGCTTCCAGGGCAATTAACGCTTTGGGTGAGCGAGACGTTTATATACGCCGGTGAGACTCAAGAGGTTTAAGTCGTATTGCACCTTAAGCGTCAAAGTACAGTCTTAGTGAATTCAATGAATTGTTATTGTAAGGAAGGGGAAGGGGGGCGATGAAAATTACGATCGAAAAGGTTGAAAGTTTGAGAAGCCCTGCGCTAGGGAAAACAATCGACAATCTCGGATCAAAGCCGATTTTCTAACTGTGGTGGACCGCAGAAAACTCTTTGCAGGCTGCTATTTTCCCACCCTTGGCTTAGAAGATTGTAAGCATTACATTATTTTCCTGAACGTAATAAAAATTAACGTTTATGTTTGCATGCTCGACCATGTACAATAATGTTACTTTTTTATCACTTGTCTTCCTGTACTCCACCCTGATTATGAGTCACCCCGTGCGAAACCAACACGGCAATAAACAAAACGGTACGTTATCTAACAAAATAAATTACAGAAACTGAAAGCAGCTATCGTCCTTGCATTAAAATTCCTTGAATTGTCTTATCAGAGTTTCGCTTTCTCTTTCGCGATGTTTAAACTTTACGTTACGCGATAAGTTTGTGTGAATTCACACACACACACACACATTATCTCCTTTAAAAAGATTACTTTCAGCGATAAGTGCAACAAAAAACCCCTCTTCCTCACCTTCCCCTTGAAAAAACTTTGCATTTATCAAAACCTCAGTGAATCATTCCTTTGTTTACTGGGACTGACATGCCTTCCCCGTGTTTATTTTTAGGATTTTGCATCTGATGAAGGTTGTAAATAGTGGTTAAAGATACACTGGGGTGTTTGCCACAAGATAGTAAAGGACTCACGTGTGTGTATTTTTTAAAGCTCCATTCATTCTTACAGTTTGGAAGAATATCTTGCAGAGTACGATAGTTTTTTTTTTTTTTTTTTGTCCCCTTCTCTTAGTTTCAATTTTTTTTTTCAAAGTTTCTTCTCCCTTTTTTATTTTTTGGTTCTTTACAAGAGCTCTTGATTTGTTGGTTTGAATCGGCACCACAAAAGGAACTTTCTGAAGATTACTGGAGACACACTTTGGAATTCTGACGGCGAGATTATTGGTTACGGTACATTACTCTCTTGACTTCTACACCAAACCATTCAGTGGTGTAACGGAAAATATTACGCCCCCCCTGCAAAGTCAAGTTTTGGGTCTCTAGCCCAGAGGTTCCCAAACCTTTTTGTCTCATAGACCCCTTGCCATGTTTTTCGGTTTGGGGTAGACCCCTTACTTACCTAATAAGGAATTTTTGAAAGTTTATCAACTTAAATATTTTTTTGACAGCTGGTATAGAGCTATACTTACTTTAAAAAATTTAAATTTCTAACTGTCGTGAAGTATAGTGTTTAAAAATAAAACACACATGTTAATTAATTAAATAAAAATTTAATTAATACTTAACAAACAAATGCTTTTAATGGGAGAGATGAATCTGGTGCTTCATCCATTCCGATGTTTCTAAAATTGCTGATATCCGTTGCCAAATTTTATTTTAAGATCTTCTTATTGCCTATTCTGATCAGGTCCTTTTTTAATATGACATCTGTTTTTTCTGTTAATGTGACTATATTAATTAATTGCCTACTGTGGTATTACCATATATATAGTCAAAACAGTCTCAAACCTAGTTTCAAAGTCTGAATAAAGGACATTTAAATGTTGAACGTAGGCTAAAACGTTCTTTTCCTGGCAGATTGTTTGATTGATTTCTTGACTAATTGAAACTAAAAGAATTCGGGACGTCTAATATTATACTCTTCTTAGTTTAATTATAGCAGGAAACGCCGAAATGATGGTTCTTGTAACTTCAAATTAACTTCATTAAATTTAGTAAATAAATCTGTTAAAAACAGGTTAATCTGGTTTCCACTTGATTAAATTTTCTTTTAAAATTAATGTCATGATCTGGTTCTAGTGAGAGCCACTATCGTAGACCCCCCATTTACCCCTCATGGACCCCCAAATTATTTTTTAGCTGACGTGGACCCCCTACCTGTTGTCATAGTCCCCTGGGGGTCTATATAGACCACTTTGGGAATCACTGTTCTAGCCCAAACGCGTATTTGGCGTCAATCAGGTCTTGAGCCTCCTAGAATCCTGCCCCCCCCCCATGATGCGGAGGTTTACGTTACGCTACTGACACCATCAATGGCGTAATTGGGTATCCAAAGGCTTTGGTGCATACAAAACGAGGATCCTATCTAAACTAGTTGAGTTTCATAATGTATATAAAAAATAAAACATACGAATATTTTTAAGGTACAAAGCTACTTAATCATCAGCTCTTTGTTGTGCCCTGCAGAATACAGGAAAGCAAAGTTACATCCTACCTTCACGTATGTTCCCAGAGAAAATAGGGGGTGCCACAGTGGTCAGTTTTCCCGATCTGGCGCACGGAAACCCCAAAAATGAAATTGCGCGGAAATAAAAAAACAACCCACAATTTAAGGTCCTCTTGAGTTCCCGAGCCACGTGGTAAACATTTTTTGTCAGTACGCGAATGGAAATTTTCAACAACCATCGGCATACATCGGGTTTGTTCTTTCTACAAGAAACACTTGCGAGCCTCATTTTCCAGTCGGAAGTTCAATCGTTTCGTCTGAAAACGATTTTACAGATTTTAATAGGATTTTTTTTTTGAAAATACATGCCATGAATAAGTAATTTCTTGAATTAACTTTCAAATTAGGTTCAAGTTCGATTAAAAATTATAAAAACTTAACATTTATCACAGCATCTAACTCCTACTAACGTATGTTTGTTTTTTTTGTGTGTGTTTAATGGACTAGAACTTTTAGGATTGACACGGATTGATCGCAGTTCCACTTGAGTCACACAGAGTAGATATATAGCTTTAATTTAATACCAAATTTAGCTGCTACTTCCTGCAACTCCCATAGTTATGATTTTTTTTCAGCGTTGGCCGATGGTATTATCGGCGTGCCTTATTCGATGTGTGGAAGAAAGAGCAAGATCCCAAGTGCAAAACTAATACTGTTGTGAGTTTTGCTAGGACTACAACGGGCTTTGATAAATATGAGAAGCAGCTGCAATTTTAATTAAGAAAAATTGTTAAAAATTTCAGCTCGTTTGTGGGGGGAAAATGAATGAGGTGCCGTAGAAATGAAAAGTTCTCCAAGTTGAATGATGCTAAGGTTGTCGGGGAGAGTAAGATTTATACCATCCAAATCAACTCCAAGTCGACCCTCAAAATCATTCGGGGAATGCAAAGCCACGGCAAAGAGGGAAAGAGTAGGTCCCCTTCTTGCTTCAGCAAGCAAGCAGGAACTAGCATTTGCAACAAGAATGTCAATGCAAGCAGCTGTAGAAATAGAAGCTGCCTTAATTTTGAAACAAGTGACTACTTGCTCACCTAGACGTGCTACTCTCCTGAAGAAATGCTTAGCCCGACAGCCAGAATCGGCAAAAAAATTACTCCTGACCAAGCCTTGGCTCTTTATGTCGACACCAAAATGTCAAAAGGCCAATATAATAGAAAGAAAAAAAAAAGAAATAGCACCATGCTGATATTTATCCCAACTATAATATGCTTATAGAGTCTAAAATTAACTGTTATCCTCCTGGTATCGTCATTGATGAAATATCAACAGAGGTTCCAATGCAAGCGCTTGTTTACCACACCTCATGCAGATTAGCCAAAGCTCAGGAAGATGTTTTAAAGCAAATTGATACCCAAAATAGCATTATATCACTGAAGGCGAGGTTTAAAACTGATGCATGGCAGATACCTAAAGGTTCGCCAGAGTAATAATTTTATAAATTTAGTTCTTATCCATCATTTGTTTTTCATAAAAATATAATATTTCTATATTATGTGAAGCAAAAAACTTTTAATGTGGGAGATGTTAGGCTTTTGGTTGAATTTTAGCATATATATCATTTTATTATTTTTTTCTCCAAAATTAATTAAGATTTTGTAAAATTGATCCCTAAAGGTGTTTAAAACATCCTTAGAAATATTACAAAAAAATAATTAACACAAAAAGAATAAAATTAAAAAAAATTTCAAATGTTTTTAAAAAAATTAAATTTGTAAAATTTTGTGAACTTTTTGTGCAAAATTTTATCTCGAATTATTTTCTGAAATAAAAACGTTTTATTAAATGCTAAAATATAATTTTTGAATACATAAATAAAAAAACGCTTAAAGGGTGCCGAGTCCTTTTAAACACTACGTATTAACCTTTATTCTATATACACATTGTTATGTTTGATTGTATTTGTTTAATATGTTAAAATTTAATTTTTTTAACATGCTGCTCTATTTCTTGTATCTATTCTCCCATGTGTCAAATGACTGCTTCTGCTGATATCCTTAGATCCTTGTTTTAAAACTAGTTCCCCTCAGCAACCCTTTATTCTTCATCAAATTCAAACTTGACATAAATTAGTTAAGACCCTATGCACCTTATTTTTTGGTGAAAAACAAAAGAGAATAACCAATTTACATTAATTATTACGATTTTTGATCATTAGATATAATTTTGAAGACTTCAAAGCTATAAAATAATTTCCGTGCGCCAGATTGGGAAAACTGACCACTGTGGGGTGTTGAGATGGCACGGAGGGGCATGGACAGATTAACCAATTATAGTCTAAAAAGGACTAAAAAAATTCGCTGATTATGTACTAACTTTAATACTGTTTACCTTATATGTTGATTCTATGCATTTAAATCATTTCTCTATATCACATGTACGAAAATTCACATATTATATATCGGTAGTTCGGGAAGCGGATGAAAAAGATTACATTACATTTTTTTTCAAAACCACATTAAATTGAATGATATAATGCATTTTTTAATTTCTGGAGTGCACGTGTTGTCTTTGTCTGTGAGCAGTAGGAAACATGTTTCGTCCATTGCATTTCATTACGTATATTATCCAAGAAACAAAATTAAATATGTTAACCAGGAATTAACGTCTGATGCTTTAAAGGCTGAAACTGTCAATTTGTATTTATTTTGAAAGCAAAAGTTTATTATGAATTACTTCGGATCATCAAAACCCCTGCCTGCCTTTATAGCAAGTAAACTAAGACTTTCTCATTCCACTCTTTTAAATGAAGAAGAAATTCAGTAGCGTTTCAATTCCAACAATATCCTATCTATGACTAAAATATATAATATTACACATTTAAATATATTTGGGGCAATAGTTATTTCAAATTCGCAAGTAAAAAAAAATTGAGGCTTTTTAGAAAAAAATTAAATTAAAAAATATATTCTATTAGTAATAGAATATTTTTTCAAATTTAACTCTTGTTTTCACCATGAATTATCTGCACTCTTATTTCTCTAGAGTTGGAGGGGGCGGTATCGAAATATTCACTGGAAAAGGGGGCGGCAGTTCAAAAAAGGTTGGAAACCTATGGTTTAGGTACTACTGTTTATTTGTCCCAAGTCAGCCTCTGAGTTTGACACCCTTGCGCTACACAAAATTTAAAATTTCGTGGAAATTTTAATGCATACTCGATGTCCAGATCATGGGTCAGAAAAAGTTGTTCCATACTTGCAGTAAATTTCAGGCCCTCACGAATTAAATCAGTTTTATTCGTGTATTCCTTGTAACTCCAGGATACAAACAAGCCGTGAAATAGATCAAATCACTCGCACATGGGTGGACGTAAGTCGAACGTCTTCTGATTTCACTGTCAAAATTGGAATTTAAAAAAAAATTGAAATTCATGCTAGAACAAAAAATTCACACAAAAAAAGTATGTTGGTGAATCGTGTGTTTTCAAAATTGTGTAAAAAAAAAAAAAAAAATTGGGTGTAGAAAACAAAAATTAACGTTATTTTTTTATTGCTGTTATATGAAGGTTAGACTTCTTACCTTCTAACAACAAATTAACAATTTAGCTTGTGGTAACGTTCGGTTACCTCTTACCTCGGAACCCTCTTTTCTACCTGTAAACCCGCCTAGATGTGTAGGAGGAACAGAATAATCCACAGACAGGATTTCCAATCTAATTAATTTATTAATTCTTATTAACAATTATCAAGCAGACACAATATCAATCTAATTAAAGTAGGTGATTATATAGTAGAGTGCGGATATGAGATTCTATAACACGGGAATACTACAACAAACCTCAACTGAATCTAAGACAGCTTAAATACGCTCAATTATAACTACGTCGCACACGGAATAACTAGCTTCTACTTAATCAAATGCGCAGTACCTGAACTTTTAATGCATCGGATCCTACACTGGAAACTTCCAGGCACTCACTGTCTTCGGCTTGATCAAATGACGTTGGCTCTACGCTCTGTAATCTTTAACTAATTCCACTGCTTTTCAATCTTTAACTAACAACTAATTCTCAAACTTATGATAACTCCTATTTGCACACATGCAACGTATCAACTTCAGTGAGTCAACAACAACGTGTCAACAACTCGCTTCCTTGCTGGCAACTCGCGAAAACCGAATTTATATAATATACCTCATTTACATAAATCACGTTTGCTCACTCGATGAAAGTTGGTTAATTAAATATTTTGCTTAAAGAGATAAGAAAGGAATGAGAGGAACCGCGTATAGATCCGTCACAAGTTTACAATATTTTTCTCGCTTTATATCTTAAAGGTAGGTTCACCAATTCGGCTTGCATGGTCTCCTTCTTGTTGCTAGTATAATTAGAGCAATTATGTTAGGAAATATATAATGCGCAGCATAAAACTTAATTAATACCTCTTACAGAAACGTCTTAATTAAGTTTTGCTTATTACTTTAAAAAAATTATGATTATATATTTTAAACATTTGACACTTTTTTGAAACCTTATTCCTTTATAAATAATGTGTAAGAAAGATGCAAGCACTGCACATTGTCTTATGTTTCGTTTTGTGACACCCACTGCCTCTGACAGCAATTTCAGCCTTTTCACCCCTTATTGGACACTCTAAGGACAGAAGGAGAAAGATGAATATTCGTCGCACACACGATAAATTGTGGGATGTTTACACTGTCCTAATATTCTCCAATTCTAGAGTGTGTAACGAATGGTAATAGAGCGCCCTCTACTGGCCATGTGAACACTTAACCAGTCAGCCTGCCACCTCGGGGAAGAAAGGATGTGCCAATGTCCTCCCGCGCAAACCCCTTTGTATTTTAGTAGTATTTTCCTGTTTTTATGTAATTGTAACCGTGCTCAATTAGAATGTACCACCAATTAAAATTATTTGAGCTAGCCGCCGGAGTTATTTTTGAGTATCGGTTATAAAAATGTCGCCCAACTTACGGCCTGAATAATTATTTAATTTTAATATGACTACTAGTCTAACAAAGTTATCTTCAATATTCTGAACTGCTAGTTCATGAAGAAGTTTAAAAAAGTAATTTCTGAAATTGTAGCTACCGGCTACGAAGAAATTTTCGGATTACTAGAACATTTATATTTCCTACCGGGAAATTAGAAACTTTGGATTGCATTCGTCTTCACGGAGCATCAGCTAAGTTTTCTTTTGTTTTGTTTTGTTTCTGATTCATTTCGATCTTTTATTGAATTTTACTTGTGTTTTTATATTTTATGGTATAAATATATAATAAGCATGATTTATTAGTCTATTTCATTATGAGTAATTCTTTTCCCTAGTAAGGAAACTCTTTTACTTTTGTTCATTTCCTGTGATTTATGACTATTAGTGTACTTGTTTGGGGAACTTCTTACCCCCACTTCTGACCTTGAGCTTTCACTGCTTGTTTTCGTTCACGAACAAGACATTTTGTTACTAAGGATCCCCCCCCCTTTGATTTTCTGTCTCTCACCCCTTGCCCTCTTTTTTTCTCTTGTTCATTTTACTTGGAAACTCGGAATTCAGCATCCGCTGTTCCTTTTGTAAAATTTTTTTTATCCTCGATATTTTTCACTTTTTTTTTGTTTACTCTTTAAGTTACTTATGACGCCAGAGTGTCCCGGAAATTGATATTTCCTATTTAGTATTATAATTGCATGTGTTTTTTTTATTGAATTTTAGTGTTATGAAATTGTGTTTTATTTCTAACTATATTAAAGAATTTTGTTCATATATAAAATATATGTGAATTAAATGAAAGAAATTATTTTCTTTTTTTGTTAACAAAAAGTATAGTAGAAAAGTATTTTTTTTTTATTTAAAAGATTCATGCATAGGTTTTGTTTTGACTTCGAATTTCATCAGAATTTCTTTTATATGTCAATTATTTTTACTTTCAAAGCTAAATTTTTGCATTCAGTCAAATATCTACAAAACAGTATTTTTGTTCCTTCAAAGGAATAGTTTATATGTTGTTTTGGTTAAGTGCATCAGAATTTCTGTTTATCTGAATTTTCATTTTGTTTCGAAGTTTAGATTTTCTATATCCTGTCAAACATCTATAATAATATATTTTTTAATAGTATTGTGTTCGAATATCCAATTCTTATCATTTTAGTGATTAGTTGATGCTCAGTTATAAAGGTTAACTATTTTAAAACTAAATTAACTGCATTTAATTTGTGGCTGTCGGATTTTATAATTGACAATCCCCCCCCCCCTCAAAAGTTAAAACAATGGCGTATCTTGCTAAAGCGCGCAAAGAGGACTTAAAAACTCTAGCTACAGAATTGGGCCTCGAAGTAGGAGAAATAATGAAAATAATAGATTTTAAAAATTTAATCATTACTTCGAAAGACTACGATGAACAGTTTACTAAAACTCTTCTAGAAACCATTATTAACACGAGGGTTCAGGCAGAACGTGAGGTGAAGGAGGAAAATGAATACAAACGAAAACAAGACGAACTGAATTTAGAACTAGAACGCATGAAGTTAAGCATGACTGCTACTTCTTCAACTAACCCTAGTGCTGCCGCAGAGAAAATAAATATCCAGCACCTCATACCCAGATTTGTGGAAACTTCAGACATTTCCACCTATCTAAAAATATTTGAAAGGCAGTGGGAGCAAGTTAACATAGGGGAAGTCAATTATGTAACACACCTTCTACCAGTGTTACCTATTGATATTTCCAACATTATCTTGCGGGAACCTAAGGAGAAATTAGGAAATAACCAGCACATTAAGCAAGTGTTGCTCCAACGATTCAAGTTGAGTGCTCAATCGTTTCGAATTAAGTTCAGTACTCATCAAAAACAACCCGAAGCTCTGTGGAAGGACTTCGCGTATGAGCTAAACAATTACTTAGAAGAATGGCTACATAGCCTAGATGTGAAAGACTTTAACTCCCTTAAGGATTTGGTTCTTTCCGATCAGCTTAAGAGAAAGTTTCGAAGGACGTTAAAGAACATTTCGTGGATATCTGGGGAGATATTAAAAGCTCATCTGAGCTAGTACAAAAATTAGACGATTATGAAATTGCTCGAGGTAAGACGTCGAAACATAAAGTTTTACCAGACGTAAGAAGAACTTCTTTCCCCTCAAAAACAAATAAACAAAGTAGTATAAGAACGGGAGATAAGGCAAAGGAAGCACCAAGAAAACCATTTGGAGGGCATTCGCAATTTGAAAGCCGAACTCCTCTGTCCTGCTATGGATGTGGAAAGTCCGGTTACATCAAGTCAAAATGCCCTGACTGTAATCCTTCAAAGGGTGATCCTGCTCACTTTGGAATTCTGCGAGTTAACAGTCTCTCTCCTTCCAACAGAAATGCTGTACTCAAGATCAGCATAAATGGAGTTACAGGAACTGCTTTTGCGGACAGTGGTGCAAGTCATTCGATTGCAGGAGAAACTCTTTACAGTATCCTTCTGCAGCAAGGAGCTGCTTTTGAGAAGACAGCAATATCCCTATCCTTTGCTGATGGAATCGTTATTCAGAAAGAAGTTCTACGTACATTTCAAACCGTCCTTCTGGAAGGCAGAAAGTTTAAAACTCCCTTCATTATTTTGCCTGATGCCAAAAACAACTCCACTCTACTTGGAGTTGACTTTCTCAAAAATGCTGGAATAGTACTAAATTTCCGAAAGAACTGTTGGACTTTTTGTGACGATTCCCGAAAATCGTACAATTTCGTAACGCCTTATCAGAGTACATCTGTAAATGTACTTCCTGTGGCTATAAATAACTGTCAATTACGGGAAGATGAAGGACAAGAACTCCCTGGTTCTCAGCGTGTGAAACTAGATGCCTTGCTTAAAAATCATCACTCTATTTTCGAAGTAGGGGGAGAAGCTACTCCATTTATTGAACATAGCATCAACACTGAAAACAACCCACCAATTTCAGTGCCTCCCTACCGAATGAATCCATCCAGGAAGAAGCTGTTGAAGAAAGAGCTAGATTCTCTGCTGCAACAAGGCATCGTAGTAGAATGTGAATCTACGCACGCCTCTCCCGTTGTTTTGATTCCAAAATCAAGAATTGAAGAGAAACAAGATCAGCGAAAGGCCTTCTATGATAAAAGACGTCATGGTTCCTTGTATCATCCAGGTGATAATGTCTGGGTAACCCTTCACCCCCTTAGCAATGCTGCCCAGAAGAAGACTGCTAAATTCATGCCTAAAAGAGATGGGCCTTATGTTATTGTGACTCAACGCTCTCCGACAACTTATGAAGTGGCAAATCCAAACAACAAACATGAGGTTCTGGGACCTTATCATTCATCTGCTCTTCGCCCATGCATAGACAAGGAAGCCACTCCAGTGATGCCTCTCAGAAAAAGGGGAAGACCCAAGAAAGACAACTCTGCTGGTTCCTCATCGAGGACGATACCTAGGAACCAGAGGGGGAGTGTAATGAATGGTAATAGAGCGCCCTCTACTGGCCATGTGAACACTTAACCAGTCAGCCTGCCACCTCGGGGAAGAAAGGGTGTGCCAATGTCCTCCCGCGCAAACCCCTTTGTATTTTTATAGTATTTTCCTGTTTTTATGTAATTGTAACCGTGCTCAATTAGAATGTACCACCAATTAAAATTATTTGAGCTAGCCGCCGGAGTTATTTTTGAGTATCGGTTATAAGTGGAGTTTAAAAATGGACAGTCCCCCTTTGCCTATAAGAAGTGTGAGGTCATTGACCAATAGGGACAGAGAGGAGGAGAGCGGCGTTGAAGGGGGGACGTAACATGGTGTTAACCACACGGATTTTAGTGTAATCGCATAAATTGTATAAGAAATAGTTTTTATACAGTTCACTGTGAGAAGTTGCTCTCTCTCTCTCTCTCTGCTGTGAATTTACTCTACTATAGAATAACTGCTAATAGTGAAAAATATGCATAAATGCATTTAAGAATTTCATAAAAATTAATGAAACATTTTAATAAAATACAAAAAAATAAT